>WEIV01006057.1:862-52816 GCA_013390005.1 Calyptomena viridis | reverse complement strand
CATCCCCGCGGCCCCCCCGCCCCGCGCCAGCGGCGTGGTTGTTCGGCTTCATTTATTTTCTGTTTTGGTTTGGGTTTTTTTCTCCCCTCTGTATTTTCTTTCTTTCTTTTTTTTTTTTGTTAAACGAGTGCATTTATTCTCGAAATGCACTGTATGTGCCTATCGTGAATATGCATATGTTTGTATCTCAGGCCTGCTCAGGTGAAGCCATTTTTCCCCCCTCAAATGACACATCATTTACGGTGCCGTTCTTCTCGTCCTAGCCTATTTTTTCTCTTGTTTAGCCGCTTTCCTTGGGCGCTAACAAGATTTGATAAATTCTGTGTTGGTGAGAAGAACCCGTATAGTACAATGCCCGGCGGTGCTGGTGAGCGAGGTGGGGCGCTGGAAGCAGGGTCTGGAGTTAATGGCATTTGAGGCAGTCATTTAACTCGCACTGACGGACTCAGCCATATGTTGAGCTGGGCCTTCTAGACTTGAAGGCACCAGGCTCATAAACGGGAAGAAGCAGTCCTTAGAGACATCCTCTCATACGAGGGGCAAAAGAGGGTAATTTATTTGTCTTAAGTCAATATATCATTTTCTGTTTAGTGCTCAGCTGTTGATACCCGTTAATGTAAGGAAAAATAGCAGAAGTGCTGTTTCTTTCCTCAGCCAGCTAACAATTGATGCTGCTTATCAGGGCCCAGCATTTTCTACCGTGGTGTTGTGGAAATATTCGCTATTGTATGTCCAAATAATTTTATAAAATACGTATTTTGCGCTGTTAAGAATTTGCCTGCTGCAGATGTGGTAATAGCTAAAAGGTGTAGAGTTGCTGTGCCCAGAGATGCTTAAGGAACTCAGCCTTTTGCTTCTGCATTCTTTACCTTGAAGACATTAGGATGCATTAGATGTAGAACCATATAATGTCATTTATAGTTGTTTCTCATAGCGAAGCTGCAATTGAGTGATGATGACGTGATGTTTACTTCCTGAGGAGATTAGGTCCTCTTGGAAAACACTTTGTTCTTGAGCATCCTCATAAAAATAAGCTTTAGCTTGGCTAAAGGAAAACCAGGCGTGAATGATCCATGAACTTGCCATGGTTGAGCATATGGTCTTGCTAAGCCCTTACAACAGTGGCTTGAAGAAGAAGCTGAGGCTGCTGCTTCTCCATCATTTCTGTAGATGCTATGTTAGGTATGCAGGAAAGAAAACAGGTCTGGCTCCAGTTGTGACAGAGGAAGAAGTAAAAATCATGATAGGCTTGCTGAAATAAAAGGTAGACTTTAAAAGCCAGATGACCCAGTCTTTGAGTACTAGTAGTGCGTTGGCCATTTCTCATGGTTTTCACTTCTGAGCTTGAGGACCACAGCAGCATCTGATGCATCAGTGACTGTTCGAGCTGAAGCAGAAGGGCTTGGGTTTCTCAAAGAGGTTTTAAGACCAAAATTTTGTTACAGGCCCAGCCCTGATGCCTCATCTTTTTGTTCTAGTGTGGGCTTTACCCAGCCCCTCTTGGTCTGGGTTCCTGTGACCACATATGAAACCACCTTTTCCAGTTGTTATGGGGAGGAGGAGAGGAGGCCTCCCTTTGTCCCCGCAGATGTGGCAAGGGACCCTTTCAACACTGCTTTCATGGACTTGGGACACTGATCTGCAATGGCTGGTCATGGCTCTTCTCTGGGAGCCTGAGGAGTAGAGGGCTGCCCACCCAACCGTGATCCCTTGCCGTGTGTGTGAGGTCTTGAAGGCACTTCAGCATCGTTGCCATCCTTGGCGACTCTTCCACGTTAGGGGAAGCCAGCATCAGCCTCTGAGATTTGGAAAGTTGCTTTATCTATTAACACTTGTTTGCCCTTTCTTTGTTAGAGGAGTGCTTAAGGATGAAAGAGGTTTATTGCTTGTCTTGTCTCCATATTCCACTAAAAAAAATGGCCTGACCTACTGCTACAAAGAGGTTATCCATGTTCTCTTCCTTGCAAGAATAGACTTTCTCAGGTAAACCCTTGATGAAGGTTGTTGCTGTTTGTGTACCACAGCAGTGGTGATGCAGTGGTGAGGGTCTGGTAAGAAGAACAACTTCCTTGCTTTTGATTGGGTAGTAAATGTTTGGTGGGAATATCCAGAGGTTGCTTAATTTGTGTGTTTGAAGTTAGGTCTTGGGGAATACTTTGGAAATAGGAAGCATCCTGGCCCCTTGATTTGGTTCTTCCTGTACCATTTTGGACAGAGTGTGGCACAGCTGAGCAAGGATTTTGGAAAAATCCAGGGAAGGAACTATGCATGTTCCTCTCCCAAACCTCCCTCCCGTCGCTCTCAGCAGGAATATGGATTAGGTTGCCCTGTCTGCCAGCCCTTTTGCCTGTTTCTGGCGGGTTACCAATGCTGTCTGATGGATGTTTTTCTCTTTCTGTCATGGCTTTACACTATTATCTCATTTTCCATGCATCATCAGCTGCCTGCCTGTGACAGAGCAGTTTTGAGCATTCCTTGCTGCCTGCAGAATTTGAGGATGAAAGTTGGATGGATTGGTAACCCATTCAGCCATCCGGTTGCCTGCATATGCTTTTGTTCCAAGAGCATGTAGGGAATAAAGACATCGTGTTAAGGGGCGAGGGAGTGGAAACAAAGCATTTTAATATTTGTAGTTGCTTTCTAGGCCTTTCACAGCATCGCTTTGTCTACGTGAGCTGCATGAATTTGCATGCGGGAGTGCAGCCGCCCAGGGCCCCCACGCCTCCACCCTGGTTGGTCGTTCTACCTTCTGTTTCCTCTTGCTTCCCTTTCATTGTTTGTGCTTCTCGTGTGCCCCTTCCCAGCTTCCCTCTTACATTTATTTGTGCTTTTTCTTTTTTCTCCCCCAAGCTTGTGATCTTTTGATTTCAGCTTCCTCTGAAGCTGTTTGGGGATGGCTCACCTACTGCTCTTGCTCTGCAGCTGAGCCCGAAGGGTGCCCAGAGCCTTGCAGTTGGTGAGGGTGTGCGTGGGCTTCTGCACCGGAGCTGAGGGGGAGCTGGCTGTGTCTAGCCTGCTGACAGTCTTCCACTGGTCTGCACCTTCCTCCAGCATTTTGATGTTTCTTCCTGGGTTCCCTTTTTAGCTCTGAGACCAGCTGGTTTTCCCAGTCGGATGTGGTGTCTGTATTCCCTTGTGCCTAGCTCTTGTTGAAGGTGGTGTGAAGTATGGGGTAAACACAGACCACCCTCTTGGCTTGCTCTCTTCCTCCTTGCCCTTAACCTCTTTTTTGTAGCAGACATCCCTGGGATGGGCAGCTGGATTTTTCTTTTTTTTGTTCCCATCATTTGTCCTCAGTGTGGAAAAATGTAAAGTCTTGCCTGCTTTGATGGTTGGGAGATGCATGAAAAACCATTGGGATTTTGACATGGAAAATCTCAAGTGCAAGAGGCTTGATTGGAACTGTGGTTTTTATGCATACTGCTTATAATTTTGTGGTTTTGTGTGCTTGTTTGTAACTTTTTAATACTTAATTAAAATGCTTGGGAGAAATGCTTCTTCACATAAGACTTGACACCCAAGCCCTTCACCATTAAAGACTGAAAAAGCTCTAAATATAATAAGCTGGTTGTAGTGCTTAGGTGCCAAGCTGAAAGGCAGTTACATTTTCTTTTTGCTGAAAAGAAGAGGAAAGAGAACAAGGAAAAGCACAGTAAGGATATCAGACCTGCCGTCTCCACGAGTGTGTGAAAGGAGAAGCACAAATGCTATTTGTTGTTCATGATGGACACCACGTGAAAGAGGTACTGGAGAGTCACAGTGCTTTTCTGTCTGTCTGTCTGTCAGGAATGTAACCTGACATGGTTGTATGGTAACATACATGGTTACTGTGAGCGTCTGAAGGCAGGGCAGGCAGTTTGGAGACCTGCAGAGCAGGGCATTCAGTGCTTTCCTTACAGCCCCTTCAGTGTCAAGGGAGGAATTACTTCAAAATGACATAATGAAAGTTAAGTTGTAGTTCTTGTTATCACGATTGAAAATGACAGTAAGTCATCAAAGGCAACATGTATTTTGGTGTCAGTGCCATGTCTGGCTGATGTGTTGGGTTCTCTATTGTTCCTGTCTGTTGCATGTAGGAGATGAGAGAGATGTTTCATTAGAGAAGCACCTTGTGAATATTATGTTTGCTTGCAGATACTAAGGAGATTACACTGACTGCTTGTTTCGGTTTATTGTGACAGTGTTTCAGATGCTTGAATTTTGGAGAAAGGGAAAGCAATATTTACTGTATCATAGTTGTTCTAGACACTGGGCAAATACAAAGCTGCTGCCTGGGTTTTAACTTTCAAGTTTCTTCTCGGTTCTGAAAGATTTTTTTTTTCTTCTTCCAAGTAGTAGCGACTTGCTTTCAGTTCCTGTTCTTCAGTGGAGCTCAGGGGCTAATAAGGTTAATTGTTGTACTGGTTTCGAAAGCCGATGAAGACCTTGATCTTACACATGCATCTGAGATAGGCGACACTGCAGTGTGTCATTAACGGAGGCGCATCCCATCAGCTGTGCACAAATTAAATGTACAGAGTCACCTACTTCAAAGCAGGGTTTGTCTGAAGGCACACAATTTGTGTGAAAGCCTGAGACAGGCTTGGGGTGGGAGTTGTCTTCCTCTTTAGGCTGTTAAAAGGCTCCTCCGAATTCCCAGCTGAGCTTCTGGATGGTGCTGATAGGACTGGGGGCTGGTTGGCCATGCAGATTATGCAGAAGCTGTCAGCCCAGGCTCTTGTGACTTGTGTAACACAAGAGGGGCACTTTCAGGGGCTTTCTAGCGCAAGACGAGCACCTGCCCATATTCAGGATGAGGTTTGGAGGAAGCAGATTTTTTTCCTGCCATAGACTGCTTGGACCTTCATTTTTGGCATCAGGAGGCATTCCCTTCCTCCCATTCCCCTGTAATTTGAGAAAACTTACTTTCTTTTTTGTAAATCCTTAATGTAAGCATACATGTAGCGTGGGGCACATAGAGGAGAAAGCTGAATGTGGGTCTCTGTGCGTACTCAGAGTAGAGGGTGAATTTAAATTTTTTTTCTTGCATAGTTGAGATTTTGTGCTGTGGCTGCACTGTAGTTTGGGAAGATTTGCCTCATTGTTGCTTGGGAAAAAGAGGAGAAATGGTAAGGTGGATAGTGTTAAGGATGAGCACTGTGTAATGACACAGACCTAGGTTTCTGATGCCTGGCAGATTCTAAGCCATTTAAAGGAGGAGTTAAGCCATTTAAAATGAGGACAGCTTGCCAGCCTGCTGTGGCAGAGAAGCTGTTTCTGGAAGAGGTAGATGAAGAGTCTTCTCATTCTGCTTGGTATTGTACAAAAGGACCTTGGAGAAGCTGGAAAACATGCTGGGTTTGTATTATGCCATACTGGTAGAGTCTAGCAGCAAGGCTTAGCAAGGTCTTTAGAGGAGATGGCCAGGCCTTCATGAGGACTGGGTGCTAGGACCTCTAGGTAGGTCCATGCTGAAGACCTTTGTATTGTGCTGCATATCCTGGACAATTAACAGGGTGCCGCCAACCTCCGGGCAGGTGTACGGAAAGATTGTCAAGTCCTCAAATTAACTTGTATTTCCTTGTCAGTCTTGTTCCAGATTTGGTTATCTTATGGTGGAGGCTGTGCTCCTTCTCTTCTATGAGCTGCTTGTGACAAAAGATGAAAGTTCAGATGCATCTGGCAGCTTTTGGCAAGATCTGTATTAATATTAGCCATAAGGTCATTATTTTAGCCACAATACTGTTAATTATTAATAATAATATTAACCATATTTATTGCCTTAGTGTAGTTGTCATTTTTTCTCCCTTCATGAGGTTCAGGTCTTCAGAAATCTTGCTCCTGGTCCCATTCAGTGGACAAGTAGGGCTTAAGCATCTGTAGCCTGCAGAAAGATTTTTTTTGTTTACAGGTGGGATTTTTTTCCAGTATGTAGTGAAAATAGGAACTAGAGTCAAAGTCGGTGGCTTGGGGCCTGTTCCATGATACGTTTTGGTGGAAAACATGTAGGAGGGGCGATGGAAAGTAAACTCATTTAATTGTAAAAGTTTTTGTTTTACTCCTACGTTTTCATTACTAAGGTCTGTAACTCATGTCTTGTGGAACCATCACCTGCAGAAGCTGGGAAAACTCACAAGTTGTTCCTGGCAGGATGACTGTGACCTCTTCTTGCAAAATGTTAATCTCCCTAAAGTTGTCCCTGGTTTCATCAGTGGGGGTAACACACTTGGTTTTGAGTTGTACCTAAAGCTTTCCTGGAGATCTTGGCCGGTTCAGAGTAGCTACCTCCTTGTTTTAAATGGATTTCCTGCAGGGAGCTCATTGAACCAACACTTGAGTTCATTTCTGTAGACAGCTCAAAGTGGTTCGCGGTGAACTCCAAGCTGGCACAGTTCAGCTGCCTGTCTTGAAAATTACCTGAGTTCAACAGCTGAGCTAAGATGATGTGTTCAGAGCTTCTACTCTCTTTGATTTCTGTACGTGCTGCTAATTGGTGATAAGATCTGGGTTTGGGACCTCAGCGTTCCCCTTTTGAATGTGGTACTTTCCCTTTGCTTTTGGCATTAACAGGTGATCTGCATTTCAAGACATCCTGCATCCTATTTCCTTCGGTACTGGCTAATGAAATTTGCTGATGGGGACAGATAATTTGAGAGTGGAGGAAATAGGCTTCCTATAGTTTGGGGACAGTTCTTGTGTTTAGATTGAAATTGAACTTGTGAGCAGCTTTTGAATAGATGCATTTGCATGTGTGGAAAATGAGTGTGTTCAATCAGCATTTGGGAAAAAACAGCAGTGTAGCCATGTTAAGGCACCAGTTATCTTGGCAAAATGAGATGAAACTTCAAATGGAATGTTCAGCGGCCACCTTACTTGGTGGTTGGAATAATAAAGGAATTGCTGTAGGAATTTTAAATTTCTGAATTTGTTTTGCAAATAAATAATATGAGAATCCATCTGTGATGGAGGTATAAATGGTACATATGTCCAATGTAGTGTTGCAGATTCTTACATAGTGTTTTCTGTTTGTCAGGCTGATTCGGAGGAGGATGTGGAAGAGCATCCGCAAGAGCAAAGGTAAGCAAAACTCAAGTGAAAACAAGAGCATTGAAGCTTATTTTGGTTTATGCTTTAGAAAATACCAAAGTGTAATTGGGTGGAATACTAAAATTTAATATATTCTCCTGCATGTTAAATAGATTGTTTTTTACTTGTGGCCCACAATTTTATCAACTTAATATTGATTTATTAGCAAAACCAAAAAATAGTGCTCAGTGTACGCAGGACTGAAATATGCTCTTCCATCTCTTTCTCCTGATTCTGTCTCTAGAATGGATTTGCTTATCATTGCTTTCACCCAAAAAGTGTTTATTAATTCTGCTTTATTTTCTATTTTGTAATTAATTTCTTTAAAGCAGAGGACAGGTTTCCATTACAAAATTTGCCAATGTAAGTAGTCTTGGAGCATTAATTTGTACCAAGGTGGGGAAGGAGGTAAAGGAGATTTAAAGCCAAGGGCTTATTAATGTGTTGCTATGGAACGATAAATATCCTGCCTTATGTCTTGAAATCAGATAAATAATAAGGCTCTTAAGAACTGTAGACTCAACTCTGCTCTTTTTGTTAATGTCTGGCCTTCTCTGTTTTGAAGGGTTGGGTAAATAGCATCACAGATTATGTTTTAAATACACATTTTGTTTCCTCTGAGTGTCCAGGTTAAAATGCTTGGACATCTACCAGTGAAACCCTTCCTTCCTTTGGTATGTGTTAATGTGGGTACAGCTTTCAGTGCCATGCCAGCCAGAAAGATCACAAGACTTAAAATAAACACTTGTAACAGCACTATTCTCTGATGGCTGCAGTAAGCCAGAAATGCTTTCCTCATTTATCTCCAATCTTTGCCCTTAGCTTAGGTTTGAGAGCAAGTAGATGTGATAAAACACAAGCCTTGCTGGGAGCTGGCAGGAGTAAGCCTGGGGAATGGCTGGTTATGATGGGTCTGTCCTGCATTGCAATGTTTGTTCACTTTTCCCCTTTCTGTCCCATTGGGAGCCTTCTCATTTGAACTCAGCATCATATTAAGGCTCCTGTGCCTTATCTCTGTGGGAATTACAAAGATGGTATAGAAACAGGATGTGAGAATTACTGTGGCCTCTGACAGCTGGTACTGATTACTTGTGCTTGCTTATGGCCTCCAGTTCCTACCTGCTATGGGGATTTTTTTTCTGCCTCCTCTTGTGAAAAGAAGGGTAAACTATTGAAAGCTGGCATTTCCCTGCACAAATACAGAACTTTTCTGATTTTTTTCAGCTGGGAACTACTATGGTTTTGATGTAAAATTTTCACTTTGTACCTTTCTTTATTCTCTGCAGGCTTGCTTTATTGAGAGGTAGTAAGAAGGCAGCAGTCTCTAATGCTGTGCTTAAGGTGGTTTCTCAGATTGTTGTTAGGAGGCAGAGAGATGGAGTTTAGGTGGAGAAAAAAATCTCCTCTTGCCTATTTTTTTCTGGAGGTGGATGGAATAACTGGCTACTATGGCAATAATAAAAATATTGAAAGATAATTAGTTCTTGAGAGTTGAATAGGGAAAAGTGATTTGACTGTATTTTTGATCATTAAGGATTTTTCAAGTAATAATTCATTTTCAAAAATGAACTTGCTTTCTGAAAGTAAAGTTTATAAGGGTCATTTGCATGGATGGAAACATCCTTCTTTTGTCATACTGAAATGTTTCGGGTCACTTGCCTAAACAGACACTGGCTCGTGTGCATCTTTTGAACTGTTTTGGTTTGCTGCTGTGTGTAAACACTGACCTGTGTGTGCTCTGTATACTGAAGGAATGTTGCAGTGTAGACTTTATGAACAAGACCCAGCAAAGGTACATTAGAAAGGCTGGAATTTATTAGTTTATTTCCAGATCAACTCTCATTCCCTTGGCTTATATTACTATATGGTGAAATTGTGGGGATTTCCTTTTCCTGTAGCAGTAAAACCTGGAGCTTGCAGCATCTTCATCTCATTGTCTGACAGCGTGCCCTGGGGAAATCAGCTAAAGCTACTGTAATTTGATGTGAAGTCCCTAGAAGCAAAGCACCTTAAAGTAAGGGTATGAGCAGAAATTAAAGGAGATTGAGAAACCAGAAATTTCCCCTGAGCTGAAGGAAGTGTGGAGAGTTCATAATGTTGGGGCGTAAAGGAGAAAGTGTCTTTCCAAAACGTGGTTCTATTCAGTTTTTAATTCTGGGTTAGTGGGCTCTCTTGGGAGCTTGCTAACCTAGTTTAAGAAAAAAAACAAAACCAGTAAAGTATTAACAGTTATTTAACTGACTTCCTGTGCATGCACATCACAAGATCTGCCTTTTGGGATGGGCTTCTTGATTTGCTCTTGTTCTTATGGCAAGTGCACAAGGGAGATAGATGTAGTCTCATTATTTCTGCCTTAGTTTTAGCTCTAACAAATAGAGAAATTTGCCTGGAAGTAAAAGACATTGTCAAAATACCAACTTTTGTGAGGAGTTATTTTGGAGTTGAAGTAGAACTGATTGGTTTGGAGGTCCGTGGGTTTGCAACTAACCTGAGTGAGAAAAAGATCATTATCAACTTCTTAATTTCCAGCCTACAATTCCTGCCCTTGTGATTGTTTGGATGCTACCACA
This sequence comes from Calyptomena viridis, assembly GCA_013390005.1. Taxonomy (NCBI): domain Eukaryota; kingdom Metazoa; phylum Chordata; class Aves; order Passeriformes; family Eurylaimidae; genus Calyptomena; species Calyptomena viridis. The sequence continues at coordinate 43,181 of WEIV01006057.1, read as the reverse complement.
TGTTGCTTTCTGCTGTTCAGTGTCTCTCTGAATCAGACTCTGAAATAAGCAATGTGTGCAATAGATACTTGAGTTGTTGGATGAACTGCTTCAGGCCACAGACTTTGACGGAATTAAAGGCACATGTATTTGGACTAGCCTATTAGAAAACTTCAAGTTTCCTGAAAAACCTTTTTGTTATATTTGAAAGTCAGTAGTAAAAGGATGCTTGCCAGAACACTTTTGTCAATGACAGGTGTTGACAAGAAGGGCTTTTGTTATTGTGTTTGGAGTTTTGTTTTGTTTTTTCCTGGTGACTTTTTTTTGCCACAACTGGCAGTAGCAAATGTTGAAGATTTAGGTGGTTGCTAAAGCAGCATAATGAGTCAAATGCAGACATCTGGCACAAATAAAGGGTCATTACTGTTAGGTGATGTGCACAAATGATGCTATCAAAATTTTTAGGCTTTTACTTCAAGGAAGTAGTCACTGGACTACAAAAAATAAAAATTCACGTGTATGCCATTGTTAATACTTGGGTTTTGAGGACTTCTGGATAAAGGCCTTTGGAGATCCTGTTTGCCAGCTGACACTTTTTAAATAACATTTGCACCAGAATAAACTGCTGTGCTCGAGATGTGGAGCTGTACTTTTAATACGTGATGTGCAGTAATTGTCTATGAGAAAGGAAAGCCATAGAATAGTAGGATTATGGTATGTAATTAGGCAGTAAGAGGACATTTTCCAGGACTTTCCCTGTGACAGGACATATTTTGCTTTGAGTAGGTAGGTATCAAGTACTAGGAGAATGATGAGTGTGATGCAGTTAGCAGTTTGTGTTGAGCCTTTGTCTTTGATCACTTCAGAGTGTTTGACCCTGTGGACTGGAGCTGCTTGGGGCACTAGATGGTATCAGCCCCCAGTGGGTTCCTGCTGGGGTGTCAGTGCAGCCTGGGAGTGACAGCTGATGCCTGGCACTTTGACCTCTCCTGATTGCCTGGTGGAATTACTCCTAATCCTGTCTTTTTTGCCGTGCTTGGGAAATAGTGCTCCAGACGTGGAAGAGAAACTGAAGGTAAAGGTAGCAAAGGAGTAGCTTACTAGTTGCCTGAGAGACAGCAAAGCAGTTAAGGTGCACAAACTGCAAAATTACTAGAGGATTTAGTGGATGCTTAAGAAATGTAGTTTTAACATTTGCTTCAGGAAAAATCCAGAGTGGCGGGGGAGAATAAGCCTGCTTTGTGTTACGAGGTTGTACATTGCAATTTCTCCCTTGCCACAACTTCATATCCAGTCAAGAGGCACAAATGAGGTTTGGCACTGTGGATGGATGACTAAGACACTTCAGAACTGACTCATCCTTCCAAAAAGCCTGTGGTCTTAGTGCCATAGTTTTTGACAGTCCAATTTTTGGAAAGCAACAGCATGGGACTGGTAGTGTGCCTGTGTGTCAGGTAACTAGCTTGGGTGGTAGCTAAACCAGGAAAAGAAAGATTGAAAAATAGGTTAGGGTCAACCACATTTTCTTTTTCCTTCTGCTTTTTCTTACTGAGAAGACTAAAAATAAATTTGGTGCCAGAAGTGTCTGAATATTAAAAAACCCATTCATTTATGTTGTGTTTATTTTTGGAACATCTTTTATTATAATCAAACTGAGTATCCATTGAGAAAGTGTTTCAAAATGATAAGCTGAAAAGTAGTTTTGAGAGTGTCAGTGAGTGCTTAAACTGTCTGAAAGGAACCATCTTAAAACAATATTTTCAACCTAAGCTTGTATGGAGTACACTGATCATTTAAATTGTCATTAAACTTACCCCTGAAAGTGTTGATAAAATTACATGCAGACTTTTTCTGGGTTATATGCTTGGTCCTAACTTGTAATAGTGAAAGCTGCTTTTATTAAGTTTTTAATAGTTTTAAGGTTTTTTTGTTTTACGAAAGAAGCAGAAATCCATGTATCTATTAAAATAGAAAACAAAAGCTGCATTTCTTGGGAAAAAGATTTTTAGTCTCCATTAATGTACTTGCATAAGGTGATGCATTTCTACAGTGTGCACAGAATATGCTACAGTGGTTTGCACCAAAAAGTTTCTTCAATATTGGTTATCTTTTGTTTTTAATTGATAAGTCATGGCTGTTGTGTCCCAGTTACAATTTCACTAGATCACCAAGGGACTACTAATTTTAATTTTTACTGGATGTCTAAATTAGGAAATTAAGTTTTCTTTACATAATCCTTAGAAGTAAAGGAGTGGAAATGAGATCCACACACCTACCTGTTATGGTTGGCTGAAAATCCCTAATGAAACATCTGTAAGGAATACAGTGGATAATGTGAAACTGGACCAAAAAAAAACATATTGAAGAGAACTGCAAGGAGGTCAGTGAAGTTGGAGGTTCTCTTTTAGGTGAAGAAAGAGGTTGTTTTGGAAGGAGTTACCACTGTTACTTGTCCTCTCCTTTTTTACACTTCTGTCAGGCACAGTCAGGGTGGCAGGCTGAACTCCTGCTGCTTTAATTGTTTATCTCTGTTTTATGTGTGGCAATTGATTCGCTGATGAACTTTGCCTTGCTGAACTTTGTATTAAATGCTCTTAGGGACAGCTGTGTGCATTGCTTCTTCCAAAATACTGGTACTTTTACAAAATCATGTTGCTTGCCTGCTGGTACAGGGGGTAAAAAATGTGTTTTGTTTTTTTCCCTGGGACATTGCATGGCAGTGCTGTGAGCTAACAAATGCTTCACCTGTTGTTTATTTATTTATTTCTACATTGCTTTCAGACATTTCATAAATGAGAGCAGTGGCCTAGGCCAGCTGTACTGTGTTTCACACCAAACTGAGGAACCCTTGTGGCTTTCTGTGATCAGGACTTAATGGCAAACGAGACAGTCCTGCAGTGTTTTGCAAAGAGCTGTCAAACTTCTCTCCTCAGCATATGTCCTACTTGACCTCGACTGAAATATTTTAAAGGTGATGCGTGACCATATTTAACTACTGTTGGATTTGCTGTTGCAGTCCGACTCATCATCAAAGTCTTGTCTGTTTGTATTGAACAAACCCTGCTGGAATGTTTGTGTTTCCCTTGCTGTTGTGAGCCCTCTGCTCATGGTAGGACCAGAGACTCTTTGATTTGTATGTTGCCTTGTGTGCTACCTAAAATGGACTTTCTCATCTATGGATGACAATTTGACTTTGAGAAATGAAGACAATCTTGGTGTGGTAGTTGCAGATTGCCACTCTTATATGTCTCACGGTGCCTTGAAAAGCCACACAGGCTTCTATGGAAGTACCAGTTTCTATACTGCTAAAAATAGGGGGCAGTGGCCATCTCTTCCCAGCTAGGGCTGTGGAGTCATTGTTTGCACAGGGATTAGTGTGTGTGAAGAAATTGTGTTTGTGGATATGTGCTGCTGGAGGAAACTTTCTCACATGTAATGACCTGTTTTAAACGGACAAATAAACTGCTTCACATTTTGGTGCCCTGTATATTTCCTTGTTTTCTTCTATTAATAATTTCTTCACTTTTTATTCTATATATCTTCTGCAGATCTCTCGTATAGTTTTTTATGGCATATCTACTTTTTTCAGTTTCTGCCTGGGCCATGCCTGGAATGGTTGTAGTTTTGTACTGCAAGAGGAAGAGGCTCTGTTACCCTTTCTGTTGCCTGGTGCTGTCCTCTGCCTTGTGCAGCCCTACAAGTTCTCTGGATTAGAAGCACTTTATTTTTGCCAGGTTAACATTTACCTGTTGTAATGATATTTGTTATGATGTTTGTGGGTGACCTGAGCTCTTGCTCTTTAGCATTTCTTCTTATTATCAAAGTCCAGTACCAGATAAAAGGATAAGGCTCGCAGCTTCTCAGTTTTTCTTGTTGTTTATTAAGTTCTTATCACAACTTCACCATGTCACCCAAACTTGGGTTTAACACACCAGAGCGTGTGCTGTGGAAAGCGAAAAGCGTAAAGCGTGTGTGTGTCAAATGGCGGCTGCATCTAGATTTTAAGGACTCTAGTGACCAATTAACAGATACCACGTACTGTGTTTACAATTCTGTACCAGTAATCCTAACTTGTTACTAACGCAAGTCTTCTCTACCTCAAATTTATTCTACCAATCTCTAAGTGCCAACTCTACTGCAGTACAAAGAGCAAGAAGAAGAAGAAAACTCAAGGCAACATCCAAAATCCTCCATCTTGTCTTCTTTTACATCTATACTAGAAAACCTAAAACTATAAGTTTCACTTCTATGGCAAACTAAACTAAGATCTAAGTTATGTTTTTGTTGCTTTTTCTTCTTCCATCAATGTTGGAAGCTTTTCCCAGGGACACAGATCAAAACCTGTATCTTTCTGGGTTCTCTGCGAGGGTCCCAGACCCTCCAGGGCAATTTGAGGTGTAGTCTCGATATCCTGGACTCCAACAACCTGTGGTCATTCTCTAATTAGTTTCCTCTTTGCTTTCTCTGTTAGCATCAGCTGAAAATTTGCATGGAAGTGCTCCCTTGGTATCTACATCCCACTGTGTGGGATGCGTGCTGGACCAGACACCAGAGCCCTGTGTCACCCGCAGCATGTCATCTCTGTTCTGCTTGTTCCAAATTGCTGCCAGGAAGGCCCACCCATGTTAGTGTGGCACTGGTCTGGACCTTTTGGCATCTTTTTTCTCTTTCCTCAGTGTTTCAGTCCCCTCTCTTCCTGCCCCCCTGCCTTTTGGCCTGCTTTTGGTGCAGGCGGTTGCATGGTGGTACTTGTGCCAGGGCCGCGTCTGCTCCCTTATCTACTGCAGTGCAGGAGGAGCTGGAAAGGAGCCCAGCCAAATCTGCTGCTCTGCTCCCTGTTGGTGAGATAGAAGTTAGTCCTCAAAAATGTGGGGCTGAGAAGGAGAACATCTGGTATGTATGGTAGGAGTAGTGCCTTCATCAGTGACTGTTGGGTAGGAGGAGAGTAGGGCATTTACACTGGTGTGATGGATAGTCTTGGAGGCAGCTGGTGGAGTTTGGGTGGATGGTGTGGCAAATCACACAGCTTTGCCACTGTGGAAAGTTGAAAGTCAGTGCACACATACATGCATCATTTGTTGTGCACTATTTTTTTGGGGGGGGGCCTCTTGATAAACTCCCCATAGGCTATGCTTGAGACAAAGCCCACCCAGAATGCATGGCCTTGAGAGTCAGGACAGTCCTGATCCGAGGAGGCAGGTAGGACAAGGGCATATGGTGTCTTATTTCCCATTCTGTGTTTGTTTCCGTAATGGCTGCAGAGCTGTGTAAGAGCAGAGACAGATCTTGTGGCACAGGCGTTGGTATAGTCATTCAACAAACACATGGGCAAGGTGAGCTCTTAATGTCAGGCAGTCACATGCTGCGAGGGCTGTTCAAGTTTGCTCTGGAACACAGCATTTTTTTGTTAAACTTAACCTGCTTTGTTTTGAAAAAGGGGGTGTTGGGACACATTTTATATGTTTAGAGAAGAAGGGAGAAAAAAAAGAAAGAAAAGCAAAAGTAAACAGCTGCTGTGGCATATTTGTCCATGTCTGTTTGAAAACTTAGTGTTTCCTTAGCCTGAACTTGCTGCTTCTGTAATACAGGTAGTTCAGAATAGGAGCGTTCTTCTTATACTTCTGCTTTTACATTTAATACACTAATAATGGATTTCAGATGTCTGTTGATCTCCTGATTTGTGGGCAGTGTGCCACAGAAGACTTAGCTTTATGTCTCTACATTTATTATTAATAAATTATTTTTACCTCTGTAATAACTGTTTCTTAGTTGCCCTTAAGAGAACTTAATTTGCAGTAATCTTAATTTTACCATTATGCAGTTAAACATTAGACATCTGGAATCACAGACTGGTGTCAACAGTCTGAAAATTGACACTGTAAGAATTGAGCTTCATAGTTTTTCCACTGTTGCAGATTGGCAAATTCTGACAAAATAGAAAAAAGCCAAAACAACCGTTTGCTCACTTTTAGGAATTTGTGTAGACTGCATTTCCGAATTATCGACCCCATCGCTCTGGCTTGATTATTATAAGCAGAGCATATAGTTACCTGAAATCTATCTAATGCAGTGTAATAAAGAGTTACAGGAAGTGCTACTACCTGCCTCTCATCTTTCTAGAGACTTGAAAGTAACACAAGCCTAGCTTTTAATGCCTTTCCTATTTTTATTTGACTAGAAAACGTGCTCTGGGAAAGCTGTGCTCGTGCCCTGGCAGTGGCTCTGAGCTCATGACTTGCAGGCAAGTAGGTGAAGGAGCCTTTTCAATAGTTTTGATGTTTGCCCTAGTAACGTAAGTAAAAACATGGACAAGAAAACAAAGCAAATAGCTCATGAGTACCACTTGTAGTTCAGTATTGGTTCTAAATTCAAGCTTGAGTTTTAAAAACCATCTTACATTGTCTTAAACATAGTTCTTTATCCACTTTCTTCCAGCTGTTTTGAGAAGAGATTTTTTGGTGGTTACTGCAAAATGACCAACTCCTCTCTTCATCAGGACAGAATGGTCCTGTCTGTTTTAGGGAGGGGAATAGTATATATCAAATATTATACTTGTGTGCGATGACAGTGTGTAACACTTTTGTAGAGGTCTGAGTACTCACTGCAAATATTTGCTTTATATTTGTAGAAGAGTTTGCTTTCATCAAATAAGCTAATTGCCTGGATGAGACGTGATCAGTGTGAAAAATTAAGGTATCTACTTGTCCTCTCAGGGGTCCACCATTGTATGTTACGTCCAGGCTACCAATTGAGATAAGGAAGATAGAGGGCAAAGCTGGTGGTGTCGATAGTCACCTTATCTTCCTCTCCACCCCCTGGCCTCAAAGTGGTGTACAAATAAAGATGAGGGGTTTTGTTTGGGGTTTTTTTTTTGTGTGTGTGTCTTATAACTTCTAGAAATAGCAGTGGAAATGTAATTAGACAAGTGTAACTCAGGATATTTTGCGTGTGTGTACAAAACAGACCTTACTTTCTGTAGAGCAATTGGACTTTATATAAATTTTAAACATAAAATTTTTCAATCAGAAACAATCACTGTGAAGAAGCTTTTTTGCTCAGGAGAAGCTCTTTTGCTCAAAATTATGAGGAGAAGAGAGAAGGAAAAATGTTTTCCAAGAAGAGGGTGAGAAGTAGCCCTCTGTTCTTGTTTTTGCTGAAGTTCTCGTGTTCTGATCAGATGCTGTGTCTGATGATGTCTGCTTCAAGATACTGTTGCAGTATCCAGTGAGCTGCAGTTAGTGGTTTACCATCTCACCCACCTGTGTACCACAACTTGCAGATGACAAAATCAAAACTTCGTGAAGATACATAAAGCTGTAAGGACTTGGAAGCAAAAATGAGAATATTAGCATGGTGTATCATGTTAGTGCTGCTGAAAGCATGGTCTGTGTTGACTCTGGGTTACGGTTTTGTTATGTTTCAGATAGAAATTGGATTTTACAAAAAGAAAATGTTCTGTTAAAATGCTTGCTTGCAACAGCGTGTTCCATAAGGAGACAGAAATGCAGAAAACAACTCGTTATTTTTTAAGCCTAAAACTGTTCTTTTGGCTGATGTGGTGGTGCTAAATGCAGTAATGTAACTGAGCTTGCATTATGAAGGAACTCAGTTCTTTTGCAGTACCAAGATTTGAAACTGCTCTGGCCTTTGGAGACACTTGTATATCAATGGGATGGTAATCTGATGCACATCAAAATTCTTGGAAAGACTTTCAGAAACCTGAATGATAGATAGATAGACAGACAGACAGACAGATGAAGGAAAAAAGTGACCTTAACCCAAAATTGTTCCAACACACATTTTTATTGACTCTTTTGCATACCTAAATCATATTGTCTTCCAAATTTTTTAATTGCAATTCATTATTTTAATGTTTTTCTCTGGGTCCTAGTTATTTTCTTTGAGAGTCTGAAGCCTAATTCTGTTGTTGTGTATCTCTCCACCTCTGAAAAAAAAAGTTAACTTTGAATTAAATAGGCAGTCTCAGCTTTACAAAATAAATAGAGATAAATAACCAGGTTTTAATCGTTTATCTTGATTTCTGCTACTCTCTGCCTTGTTGGCAGCACATTTATATTTCTCTCGGGAGGGAAATTTCCCGATTCTTTTTTAATCAGCCGATACCTGAGCTAATGGAAAGTTAATAATCTCTTGTTTTACTGTTCTTTGTTGTACTTTCTGACCCCTTAATGCTGCCATGTTCTTACAGCCTTGTTTTCTCTCATGAATTACTGAAGGGCTTCTCCCAGTCACCTGTGGTGGGTATATGCTTGAAAAGCTTTTGCAGGTCACAGGAGTGGATCCAAAAGGGAATTGTCATACAGACTCTCAGATTTCTGCAGGCTCTAGGGCCTGGCTTGGAGTCACTGCAAATGCTGCTGTTGACTGCTGAATGCTTCTTTAGAAGCTGACAGTGACAGACAAGCAATGAATCTGAATGTTAATACTTAACATTTTTTTTAAATTTGTTGATGTACTGAGTTCTGACCTTTCCTGTGAAGCAGCTTCAGTTATTTCTGAGGTTTCTAGTTATTAAAATCAAATAGAAAAGAAAAGGCCACCTGGCATCCTGCTTCATGCTGGTACTCTTTTCCTGGTGAGCACTTCCAAAGTTCTCGTCTGTGGGCAGCATGTGAGTTTGGTGACACTAGGCAACTCTTTGCAGTCCTTCAGCTGTAGGTATCTGTTTGTTATCAGCAAGGACAGAAATTGGTTCAGCAACCAAAATTCGGCTATATGAATACACATGTATGCACTTTAATGCTATCTCCTTTCATTTGTTGGAGCAGTGCGTTGTGCTGCCATTGAGAATACATTTGGAACAAAGAGGGACTTCTTTGACTCTGGGCCAAGTAAGATGTGTTTAGCACCGAAGAGAGAAAAAACAGATGCATGCTTGTTTTTGTATTATTTGTGAGGAGGATCCTTTGTATGGTTTCCAAGGTCTTGAGGTCCCTGCATATTGTGCTGCCTTTTAACTCCATGGCCGTAGTGCACTTGGATGAGAGGTGCAGTTTCCACAAGCAATTGAAAACGCACGTGCGCCGGATTTTTTAGGCTCTCGGACTTCCTCGCTGCTTGTGTCAGAGTGCCAAAGTGCATGGTGTTCTCAAGGCTTTTCTGGGTGGGAATATATAAAAGCTGTCAATTACTCCTCTGTTACAGGCTGTTTCATAAACAGATGTGGTCTATGGGGTCATTTCCCTCGTTTGAATCCTGAGAGAGTTGTAGCAAAAATAGTTGAATTTTCTGACAATAGTTTTATTTTCTTAAAGGGTACGTTGCAGTGATTCATTAATAAAAGAGTTGATTACATTTGGTAAAAAACAAAATCTGTAATTTTAAAGTTTAAAGTAATTACACTTTTTTGACTGCTGCTGCTGAGGCACTGTGTAGAGTATGAAAACATACATTGCATGAAATTTCAGAGTTGTAGATACTAGGTGTCATCCTGAAAGATTTGGTTGCCTTTGCAGTAGTTAATCCAGAAATTACTGTGTGAGGTTGTTTGCTCAACTTGGAAAAGTGGGAACAGTCTAACAGGGTTTATTTAGAAGTGTTCAAAACTGAAATATAAAAGGTTTGTCTTTCTATCTTAGCATTCTACCAAAGTTATTGGCAAGTGACTGTCATCATGCACAGAGCTGGACACACATGGTGTGGTACAGTCTGGACATCCTGGCTGATGTAATGTAGTGGCAGGAGTAGTGCTGCTATCAGTATAAACAGGTGCCTGCCCAGTGCAATGGTTACACTGGTTACTTGATATTATATCTCTGGATGGAGGGGCAGTGGGTTTTGCTGCAGGATGTGGCAGGAGGAGAGGTGGTTTTCTTTCCCCTCATTAAGTGCCCGCTGTCTGGCTGGGTGCCCAGCAGTGTTTGTCTGGCAACAAAGTGCACTGCAAGGTTGCACTGAGTGCGGTTTATTCCCCTTCGGGCTCAGTGGACCCATGTCTCAGAGCCTGAAGGTCTGTGCATCTGAGGAGAGAGGGGCAGCAAAGTAGTGGCTAAGTGGGAAAACTAGTAATGTTACTGAGGCCATGAGAATATTTTGCAGTAAGTATCCCATATGCTTACAATGCCATCATGGCATTTGTGCATTGCCCGTCTGTTGCTTGAAAGCAGGTGAATGTAGAGGGTACAGCAGTGGTCATATTGTACCAGTCATGATAAAAGATGTGTGTCAAAGCAACAGAAGAGCTGTAATTACAGCAGCTGGGCGAGGCTCACCTGTACCGTGACCTGGAGCTTGCCCATGGTGACAGGCAAGATCCATCTCCACCACCTGTATCTGGTCTGTTCTTTAGGGAAGCTCCTTCCCCAGGCACCTGGATGGTGGTGAAGGAGCAATTTCGGGACAGAGCTTTAGATGCTGGAAGGAGGACTGGTCACCTTCAGCTCCTTGTGCAGTGAGAAAGAGGGTTCACCAGAGGGTGATCAAGGAGTTTAATTAGTTGCTTTGAGTTGCCCTCATGAGCAGCCTGTTTTTCCCAGTCCTTCAGAGGAAAGGGGGAACGAGACATTTCTAATTTCACTAATTTCACTAATTTCAGTGAGGGGGTGCTCATATCCCCCAAGCTCTTCTGCCTCTGCAATTTCCCATGATGTGTGCATTTTCCCCTTGCTGCAGGGGGCAGGGTGGCAGGTGAAGCTGTGGCAGCCTTTTTAAACCCCCAGCATTTCTAACTTGCCTGGCCTGTCCTCTTAGCTCAGGTTTTCTTGTTAAGTTCAGAGACTTGAGACACCCAACACAAACCCAGTTTGTGGTGTTATGGGACAGAGGCTGTTGGGTGTACTTTGGGTACCACAGGACTTGCTGCTACAGAAGCAAAGGGAACCCTGCAACCACCAGACCATTCTCTAGGAGCTGCCCCTTACACAAATCATGTTTGCTTTGGTGCACAGGGCTGTCCTCCTTAGTCTGATGCCTCTTATCAAAGCTCAGAGCCATGTGTTGAATAAGGCAAAACTCAACTAAAACAGGATGCTGCCATCCACGCATGGTTGCCTGGCTGGTGGGAGAGGGGCTGGGCAGCCAGCGAGTTGTACGTGATGCTGGTGAGACATCTTGCCAAAGCTGGCACTGGAAACCACTCAGATGCTGAACCTGTCTAGACTAGAATTTGGCAGCAGGGGAAGGACAGGGTGTAATTGTCAGAAAGATGAGGAGGGATGAAGTATGGTAAGAAGTGAAAAAATTACTCAAGATTGTGAAGAGGGAGAAGAGTGTCCCTGATCAAAACACAGTGAACAAAGATACTGGTAGGTAGGAAACAAATGAGAGTTTGCTTATTTCGAGTGATTGGCAAAACTGATAAGGGACAACAGCAGGTTTCAATCTAAGGACAAAAGGAAAGATACACAATAGCAAGAGGGAAGTGAAGTGCGAGAAAGGAAGGAGTGACTGATTCATAAACTACTTGCACCTTGGGTAACCACCCCCTCTGTTCATGTCAATGATTTTAAGTGTCCATGCAAAACAGAATCAAGTCTCCCCACTTGGCTGGCAGACGTGTGCAACAGTCCTGCTGCAGACTCATTTGGTGTCAGATATTCTGCAGAGTCAGCAAGTCAGACCTCACTAGTGACATTACAGGCCACCTCTTAGATTTTGCTACATAGATACATTTTAGTTGGAATTACATTGTCCTTTCGATTGCAGTTGCGGGTTGGTGTTTTAAAATTAAGGTGTCTGCACATCAATAAATGTACAAACAGTAAAGATGTGAACACAAGAGATGATGAATATGCTAACCATATAGAAGCATAAATTGTGTAATTCCTGTTGAGTTTATTCATGAGACTGGAAGAACAAGAAGCACTGCACTGCCCTTAGGAAGCATGTATTATTATAGAATAAGTTTTGCAGCTTCTGACTGTTTTGTGGATGTAATATGTCTGCTTAGTTTTTGTGCCTGCCTGCTGGTGCTGTGTGCCGTGTGCGTCTCTGCTTTGTGTCTGAACCGTGATTCCTGGCAACTGGAGGAGGGTAGGGAGTTGAAGGGCCTGTACTTGACCGACTCCTTGACCCGTGCTTTACGTGCTTTGTTGCTATTAACTGCCTTTCTTCAATAGCTATTGTCTGATTTCTGTCTTGGTGTGTTCTGTCTTTTATTCAAGGCCTTTGCTGCAAGCCTGCTGCCCGCAACTCATGAGGTGCCTGCTGCCTGCTTAGGTATTTCCGTGGCCTGTTGCTGACCCAGTTTCTGCAGTGTTTAAACTGCCCTTTTGAAAACGGGACATTTCTGGCCTTTGTGAGCATTCTCAGTGTTGCTGGGATAATGTGACTGATCCTGCAGATGCGGAGTAGTCGCTTTTAAAACAAACACGCACCCCTGCCCTGGTCCCCATGCTTTCAGTCTTGCTTGGGGTTTTTTTTTTCTCTCCTTGTAAATAAAAACAATTATTCATGCTTTCTGGTCATTGAAGTGGTGGGCTCTGTTTTGGTGGATGGTTTGTTACTGAACAATTACTGAAATGTTTGCTGTGCAGGGCAAGAGTAGGTCAATGCCCAGCCATACAGAATGTACACTTCCAATTTTAAGATAGGAACCTTTGCTTTTATTCCCAAACTGAGGAATCTTCTTTGGGACTTGGAGAACTGCAGGTTTCCTCATGTCCTCTGTGGTTTTGTTGTGAGGCCTGGTTTGGAGGTTGAGTTGTTCTGGATGCATGTACTGGGTTTGGGACAGTAATACTTGGTTTGAGCACTCACACCTTTTGTGTTTTCCCTCTACCCACTGAAATCTCGCAAGCTGTGGAAAGGTGTGAGGTGTTAAAAATGCGACCTTGTGGTAGCTGCAAATCCGTGTGTTGCCTGCTGCTGGCTGTGTTTTGGGGCAGCCCCTCAGGCTTCTTTATTCTCTCTTTTTGCCATCCTCCTGCCAAAAGCCAAATCTTCCTTTTGACATGATTGAAGATCTGCCTTGCAAAGCCTCATTTCTCCTTTTTCAGTGTCAGATATTGCTGTGGAGTGACAACAGGTGCCTGTTTAGAGGCTGGATGCACTTGGCAAGTTTCTATCATGCTCTTAGGTCAAATGTGTGTCCATTCATGTATCTGACAATGCTCATAAGAAGGGGCAAAGTGCTTTGTGTTGGTCCTGCTCCTCAGCCCACTCCAGCTGTCCCTCTGCCCGTGAGAAGCCCACTGGCTTCAGTGGGACTTTGTGTGGGTTGCCATGCAGGACTGTGACATTAGTTTGCTAATCTTGCAGAGGAAGAAGCATTGAGAGATATATGGGCAGGATCAATTACATAGACCTTTGGGCTGCAGAGAGATCTTTGGCTTGCCTGAAGGAGCTTTTCCTCTCATGGGCAGCTTGAGAAACCCCATGTGGAGCATGCAGTAGCGAAGTGCATCCTTTCGTGCAGTGGATGCAGATGACTGGTTTGAGGCTTGTCAAGGAACTAAAAATAGCATTAGTGATTCTTAGCCTTTGGTTTCACAGGTGAAAATTTCAAATTGGTGAATTCTGATTACCTTCTTAGCTTTGAAATACAGGAGGAAACACATGAATCTAGGGGAGGTGGAGTCTTAACATTGTACTTGATTGCAAGTACTTTTTTTAACTCGTATAAAATAATCAAAGGCTGACTTCCTGCTGTTTTTTTCAGCTAATTTTCCTCATCCTTTCTCCACCAGCTATCCTGCTGGAGAAAGACAACATTAACTTGTGGGCTCTAGGTGCCCCTTGCTGGAATTCAGCACCGTAACATACCTGAGGTTTCTTTGGTGGTAGACGTTTTGTTAATAAACCCGTGAAACAGGATGTGTTTCATATGGTGCTGTGTTGTATAATAGCAAAAATTTGCAGCATTTTTACGTCAGAAGAAATTGGCTGAGAGCATATGGTGTGCATTGGCTTCAACAGATCCCAGATGTTTTGTAAGGACCCAGTAATTTCTGTGATGAGCATTAAACTAATAAACTAATCCTGGTAACGCCAAATTTTTTGTATTTTTACCAGTTTGAATCTTCTGGTATAAATCTTGTCATAACTGTTTCCTTTAACAACATAATCTAACAAATTATAAATATGCAATAGTACTTAGGAGTAGGTCAGAAATACACCGTGAGCATGCTTACTTTTATTAGTAGCACTAAGTCATGGAGCTGTCTTTCCATTTTGCACACCAGAACCCAGAGTGCCAAGTGACACAAGACAGGCGAGCTCAGCAAGCTGTTCTTTTCAAAAGGGGCAGCCAGGGGAATTTTGCAGGCTGTCTGCATGTTGCCCTGTCACCATGAGGGTTTACTGGCTTTAGGAGAAAAAGTGGAAATGATCCCACGCTGTGGAGGATTCTCCCTTTCTTTTTCTTCCAGCAGGAGGGGATGTCCTTTGAAGTCCAACTGGAGTTTTATATGGGGAGCTGGGAAAAAAAAAGCTCTTGGTTTGAGAGTAGGTTTATATGACTATGCTATCGAAGCATAGTGATGAAGGTGAAAATGCACAGTGCTGTCAGTTAATAAAATATAAGTGGACAGGAAAAGTAGTCCGCAGTTTTTTTATTGTTATTTTTAAAAGGTTCTTCATAAGAAAAAAGTTCTATGTTTTATGTTCTGCCTGAAAAAATAATACCACACATCACATATGTAAAATGACATAGGTCCAATAGGTTACTGCACTAGAACAAAAAGCTTTGTCAAGTGGCACCAGAACATTTGGAGGGAGACTCAAGAGGATATGATAGATCCCAACTGAGAGGGGTGGAAAACAAGTATAAGAGGGTGATGCTCCCGTGAGATGGAGGTGTTGATTTGGGGTCGAAGCTACTTTTTCAGTGTTGCTATTTGGTTAGTGACTTATCTTGAACTTTTCATCATTAAGATTTGGTAGTGGCCCATGGGGTGTGGGGGGACCAGCTTGTTTCCCTGCTGTACGTGGGACAACTCTGTAACTGCAGCTTCACCCTGTGGCACCACACTCAAAGTACCTTTAAGAAAAGTGTAGCCTTGCTCCTCTCCTTATGTTTTTATTTCCGTCATACTTTCACATTCATGTAGTATGGCTTGTGAAAATGCTTTTCAAAGACATGAAAAATTAGGTGTTTTTTAGAAAGCTATTATGTAGTTTAAATTTGTTTTAGTTTAGACATACTTTTGAAAGTCTTGTATGAAGTTTCATTTGCTAGAGGAGATAATTAAGTTTTTAATAAATTTGGCAATCAATGAAACTGAAATATAACAGTGAGACAGCTGTTCTTGGTGTGTTACTCAGGGAAATGTTTGGTAAAAGGATTTTGTAAATGTTGTGTGGTTTTAGGTTTTTGTGAAGGACTTCCCTAGCGTCTTCCCGGTTTGTAAAATAAATTACTGCCCAGTGCACTGAAAGTATATATTGTAGTATTTGCTTTTTGGCATTTGTAGCATTTAAGGCTGTCTGTTAAAGTGCCATAGAAACAACTTGTACAGTTTTCCATACTGAGCTCATTTTGGTTGTCTGTCTTCATACACTGGCTGAAACAAGGTGTGATATTGTGTGCTCATGGGTAAATTAGTATTCATAAAGGTTGATACCCAAAGATCATACTTTCTTTTTAAAAATTTGGGCTGAAATTCACAAAACAGAAAAAAAATGCAAAGTCTGGACTAATGTTTTCCACTTTTGTGTCAGATGTACTTTTTGCAGCTTTGAGACATGAACTTAGTGACTTTTCTATGACTTCTTTTCATAGCAGTTTGCATCAAGTGCACTGTCCAGAATGTCCAGATCAAAAGAAATAAATTAAAAGCAGAAGTTATTACTTTTTAAAGTACTATGTCTGAGTTTTCTTGCATTTGCTTAGCTTCCTTTTTAGTTAGTGTTCTTTTTAGTTTTCCTGGGTGGCAGGGGGAGGGGGAGAGGCGCAGGGAAGGATAGTGGGGTTTTTTAATACTTAATGGGTTCAGTGTAAAGGTTTTCTATGGGCTGTTAAGATCTACCGAGCAAGTACATGCCTTTGCTGTCCTACAGGCCTGTACTCTTTCATCATAAAAAGAAACTAAAAAGGTTGGATTAATGTAGAAACAGCAAAAGGCAGCTCCCTTAGGAAGATTATCACTCTTAGTTGCTGTAGGAAGATTATCACTCTAATTATTAAGCAGATCAAGTGTATCAGTGACCACTGAGATCTTTCATGCATTTTGCTGAACTGCTCTAACTTAAAATGGTTTCTGTCAAGATAGAAATTTTTGGCTGTGGCTGGTAGTAGAAAAAGGAAATGGTTGGGTGCAATGATATTTGACAAGAATGTAACTTCCTATTGCCGTGAGCTTTGCAGCCCCACGATGCTTCCTGTCAGTGCCTCCCTCTTTTTTCAAGGCAGAAGCCAGATTCCCCCTGCCATAGAAAAACTAGTCTCCCTGGCATGTGAAAGTAAAACACTTGAAGGGGGAGTGCTGTTGATTTAACAGAATTTGGCCCTTGCTCTTCATCTTGGGGAGAGTTTTTGAGTAAAATTCAGTGTGCTTGATAAAATGAATTTTTATTTTAACTGGTAAAAACAGAATTGCAGTTGTGTTAAAAAGGTGATTTCTGTTTTCACTTGGATCTCTCTCTTCTATACTGGTAGTTGTCCTGTATACATACTACAGGAACAACAAACACGTTCATTGTTACTTTTACAGGAATTAATTTAGTTGACGCAGGTGTGATAGAATCGGTATTTGTTTCTTTTTATCTGCCTCTTTGTTCAATTCCTAATTATATTCGTAGAGGACTATGCTTAAAAACTACCCTTGCCACTAAAATTTTCTGCTGTCGTTTTGCCATTGCAAGGACAGAAATAAGGACTTTGCTACCTAGTAAGTAAAAATAATTGTGTTCCTCTTAGGCCACAAACCTACCTGCCTTTTACTGATCTTCTGACTTTTTTAAGGTTCTTTCATCCTGCCTCTTTCATGGGGCCATGCTGTGCATTTTGACTGCTTTCAATAAAAGGCTTTGAAAACTATGGATAGGGAACGGTCATTTAAATTTCATGGTATTTCAGCACAAGGCTTGCAGTTAGTGCTTTGTTTTAAGCTGGAGAAGGCAGCATGCTGACTCTGTGGAAGCCTTGTCTCTAGATACTTCTCCTTGTACTCTTTCTCTAGGGTTCATGTTTTCAAAGTGTCTGAAAAAGACTGTGAGCAGCACATCTCACTTGAAAATGTTTCATTTTCAGTTTAGAGACTCTGGGTTGAAGTTTGGCTAGACAATGTGATCTTTCAGAGCTTTTTTTGAAGGGGTTTTGAGTTGTGGGAGTTGAGCAGTGTTCTTCAAGAAGCAGCCATTTATTTACATGTATTAAATAGGCCACGGTGCTTCAGGTTTGACTGCCTTTCTTAATGCTAGGTAACTGAGTAAAATAGGCAAAAATTAACATCTCGGCACTTATTTGTCATCTTAGTGGCAGTTTTTGAAGAACAAATCTCTGTCATGCAGGCAGTTTAAATGTTCATGGGTTGCCTTTTTTTTTTTTTTGAAGGGTTTGGCAACTACAGGGTAAGCAAATAAAAAAGTGATTTTAAAAGTTCTGAGGTTTAAAGAGGAAAAAACACTAGCATGACCTGCCTTCGGGATTTGTGTTTTTATTTTGCATACTAGAAGCAGTCTTGAAAAAGACGTGAAATGCAATATTTTCTCATAACCCCATAAGTCCCAGAACCTGGTAATTAAAGATAAAATGTCAAGAATACCAAGGTTCCAGATGGAGCCAAAACTTGTGTTTTTGTATTAGGCAAGTGGCTCTTTTTATTTGTCTTGGGAAGAACTTAAAAAACAAGAGTAGACTGTATTGTTTCTGCAATTTTAAATTTAACAGAAGATTGCTGACTTCTTAAAAAAAATAAATTGTAAACAAACTGAAAAAAGAAAAGGTGATCTAAAGGTTTTATTCAAGAGCAGTTGTCATTGTCTTAAGTACTTAGAGTTCTCCTTATGAAATATTACAGAATGAAAAGGCAATAGTTGAATTATATGAAGCCAGAAGTAAAATGAAGGTAGATATTCTGCTTGCCAAAATATTTAGGGTTTGCTGGCAGTGGTAGAAGTGCTTCAGAGGAAAATATGTTTGATGTGCATTTCGAACTAGCAGACCCCATACACTCATCCAGAACAAATAACTTAGTTACTGTCTATCCAAGATGCCTAAAATATACATGGTCCCCCTGGACCTGCTCTAGAAAGTGTTGGTTGTTGCTTGAAATTTGGATGGCTAAAGAATTTTGAAAAAAGATGTTTCATAAAAAAATTTCAAATGAATTCAAGTCATTGAATTAATGTCTTAATTTGTTACAGATTGCAGTTATTTCAGAAGTTGAGGACTTATTTATGGGAGGGAATAATTCCGTCGTGCTATTAAACATGCTTTACTGTGCTGTTCATGCTACTAAAATACAAACCACAGGCACAGCTGGAGAAGAAAGACATTTCTTTTCATGAAGATGCTTGCTATAGCATTTTGTGCCTCACTGCTCATCACCTTCACTAGGTTTCTTCCTGAGTCTTAATCTGATTTTTATCATGATCTGCATTTTAACTTCTTTGGACATTTTTCAAGGAGACTGGCTGTAAGGCTAGAGAGAAAAGCCAGGTTTTTTTCATCTGTGTCTTTTCATTTATATCCCATTGAGAAATGTGACTGTAAGGGCTATGATGTGAAATTCTGTAAGTTTGATCACTGCAATTTTGTTGTTTTGTAGTAAGTAAGACTGCTTGCTTAGCTTCTCCATGGTTTGTGTAAATGTTATTTGCAGAATTTGGTAGGAAAAGGGAACACAGGCAGCAAGAGGAGAGAAGGTTGCTGAGGAATAAAAGTTAGGGCAGTGGATACACCAGGTCTAAAGTAATGGAGCAGAAGGGACTGCTTGAGTTGCTGGAGGAGAGCAATGCATGAGGGGCCAAGTGAAGGTAACAGAGAATGATTTGTGCTTTGCACGTTGAGCTAGGCTTACCCACCTTTTTATTTCACTACCTTTGGAAATAAACTAAGTAAGCTCATTGAGACTTTTGTGAGCAGGTCTTGGCTATATGCAGCTTGACCAACTTCAGAGGTTTAGAAAATAAAGAGAAAGATTGCTGGGCCTGTCTTCCTCCTTAAATTATGACTTTGGCTATAAATCGTGGGATTTGTCTCCTCCATTTCACTGGTAGTTTGGTTTTTGTGTGTTTTTTTATTTTTTTGCTTCCCTTTCCTATTTTCCTGTAGCCATAATATGCAAAATAGCAGGCATGAATGTACTCCTTAGGTGATGGGTAACACTATTTTGACCTTTCCTGCTTTACACAGTCTAGGATTCAGTCTCTGATGTGCATAGTATAGTTCAGAGGAGATAAAGAAGACCATCCTTCTTCCAGAATCCTAGAATAGTTTGGGTTGGGAATTCCAACTCCCTTGCCATGGACAGGGACACCTTCCACTAGACTGGATTGCTCAGAGCCTCTGTCCAGCCTGGCCTTGAGCACTTCCAGGGATGGGGCATCCACAGCTTCTGTGGGCAACCTGTTACAGAGCCTCACCACCCTCACAGTAAAGAATTTCTTCCAGAAGCAGCACAGCTCCCTGGTAAATCATGTAAGTGAATTCCTAAGGGTGGGTTTTGAATCCCAAGCATTCAGAAGCAGTGAGTCAGTCCTCCCCCTCTTCCTTAAACAATGCAGTGCTAAGCATAAGGAAGCTTTTTGACTTCAAGTTTTTCCGTGTTTGAAATTCACATTTGTGTTCTTTCACCTGTTGGTCATTCTTTTTCTTTAAAAAAATTAAAAAAATCTAGAAAGACTGAGTTATCACAGGTATGTACAGGGCTTCCGGAGAAGTCTTCCAAGTCTCTGGAGCAGAGATGGTGAGCGTAACTACACTTCTGCAAGTGCCAGAGTCCTGCAGGGACACACCATGTATAGCTTGCCCATGAACTCTGTAGGGTTGTTGCAAGCTGAGCTTACTTTCTGATTTCTGCCTCTTCGAAGGAAGTTAAATTTGGTGGGGAAAAAAAAAAAAAAAATTTAGAACTATTCCTGTTTCTGATTTTGGCAGTTGCCTTGATGGTATACTGAAATTTTAATTTTGTATTTCTGGAGAATTTAATAATCTCTTTCAAAGCTGCTGTGTGTCTTTCGGGAGCTGCAGTTTAACGTTCCTGATACTGCTTGGTGCTTTTACTGCTTTTGGTAAAGGGGAGTTTGAGAAAAGAGAGAGGGACTAGGGATGTGATAACCCAAAGCTTTGTATCAGCTCTGCAGAAGACTTTGGTTCGACTGCTTTTTCTAGTTCTATGTCAATTTCCTCTTAACTACCTGTTTTCATTTGTCAAAATAATTCTTTGCATCAGCTGTAATCAGAATGCTTAAAAATATTTGGGTTTGCTTTTTCTTGATCAGGTGTAGTCTAGAGGAATTAATCTAAAATTAGTCAATAAATGAGGGGTTTTAAATTTCCTTTTCTCTTGTTTCAGTTTACATTAAAAAAAAATTGTGCTTTCCTGTTCAATACATGCGCACTTTCGTATCTCAAAACCTCATCTTGTGGGTTTATTAACATTGTTGCACTGGTGGTACCAAGGGCCAAAATGCTCAACATCAGTCAAATTTTATTTTTATCAGTGTACTGAAAAATAAGAGTGCTACCTAAACAGATTCACTCAAGAAGGACCTCTTGTATGTTTGAGAATCCAGTCCTTTTTTCCTGCAGCTTCCAAGAAAACCCTGCAGGCGTAAAGCAAAAGACTTAACAATAAGATGCCTTTCTCTGGCTTTCTTTTTCATCATCTGCTGTGAACAAAGGGTACAAAAAGGAAGGAAGCAGAAAGCACCCAGTAGCAATTATGATTATTTTCAACTACAGATGTTGCTATCTGAATCATCAGATAATATGCATGCTAAGATAATATAAAGTAATCAATTAGAGTAAAGAAATAAAGATACAAGGAATACTTAAAGGAGCTAATAGAAGAAAAAGGAACATTTGGGTAAACTTCCTTTGAGGAAAGGTCCTTCACTCAAGTCAGATATAGCTTATTCTGCAGATTGAGATTTATGTGTATAATTAGATGAATTGACTCAATTAAAAGAAAAAAAAACCCAACAATTTATTCAGAATAGATTTGATCCTTTGTTTGGATTTTTAGGAGAAATACTTCTGATTTTGGCCAGTGAAGTATGAATAAATCTGGTATGAAGAAAGATCTTTTCCTGTTGCACTGTGGGGGAAACAAAGAGGTTTTGCTTATTTCAAAGGAATGTTTGTAGTATACATTGCATAAAAATACGGGGGTTTGAGACTGCAGTTAGATATATAAAATCATACTGACCTGGTGATTTATCTGTTTTTACTTAATACATCAAAGACTAACAGAACTGAAAGAAGGAAGGGCAAAACAATTTCAGTGACATATTTAACAGCAGTCTCAGCATCCCTGTATTAGCATCCCCTTTTGTTAGTCCCCCATACACAGGACACCAAAATGTTCTTTCCTGGAGCAGGAAACCTTGTAAAAGGCTGGAATTTCTCCATGTTCTCAGCTGCCCTTTTCCCTGCAGATGAGGAATTCTGGGGCTTCTCGGTGGAGGGAATATGATGGCTTCACATTTTACAGCTCTCATGCACCTTTTAAAGAACAACAACAAAAAGCCCTAGAGTTACATGTTTCTCTGCTTGCACAGGTGGTTGGGGGTGCTTGCATTCCTCCATCCTGCTTTTCTCTCTGGTGTCACCTCTCTTCATCATCCCACCTTCCCTTCCAGCCCTTTTTTTCAGCTCCGCATCCACCTTTCTCCTCAGGAGGTATTCCTGGTGCTGGAGGTTATGTTCATGCTTGAGATTTGTCTCTCTCTACTGGGTGTTTTCTGTGAATCAGGATTTCTGTGAACTGGAGCTGCAGGTTTCATGGGCTCTTCCTCTCCTTCCCCACCAGAACCTGCCCCCAAATCTTCCTAGTGCTCTGGGTGACCATGTGGTACCCTGTCTCCTGCTCTATGTCTCTGTTGTTCTTAATCTTTTTTTTTTTCCTGGAAATGGATGGTTCAGGGTGTCAGGGTTTTAAATATATTTTTCGGGACGGAGAGGAGGAAGGGCATTGAATTGTTGGACTGGCAAGTGGTAACAGTACCAGTTAAACTAGGTTTTTGATAAAAAAAGGCAATTACCACTAAGTATTCAAAGTAATTGTCAATAATTCCATTCCCCTCTTCTGTTTCTTTCTCCTGTATCACTCCAGTTCACTTATGCTTAAATACATCCTCTGAAACATGGGAATTGAACTGCTGTATCAAAATCTGTCATTCAGAAGATGTGTTCAACTGTCTGCCAAAGAAAAGAGCGATGCAGTGGTGTATGGAGCCCAGCTTTGTTAGATGACATGCTTAATGGGATGTTAGTTGATTTTAAAAGCGATGAAACAGTAGTTGGAAACCAGGCTTTTTCTGTTATAAACAGGCCTGTTTCTCCACATTTGTTGTTTCAAGACTTGCATTCTTAAGCAGATATTTGGCTTTCCCAGGCCTGTAACATTCTCATTAAACAATCCATGTACTTTTTTGGACATGTTGTCTGTAGCTAAAAGAGCAGTTTTGGGCATAATTTGAGGTGAATCTATTGGTGAGATGAAGTCCCTAAAAAAAAAAAAAGGGTTTTTTTTTGTTAAAAATTGACTTCAAAATTCAAATCTTAATATATTGCCTTTGTTTATTTCTGTGTCAGATCCCCCCCAGAGATCTGGATGTGCTGAGTTGTGTTTGGAGCACAGGGATGTGGAACGGTGTTCTGCCAGCTTCCAGCTGCCTTTAAGAGACTTGCAGTAACACAATGGAGAAGTGCACTTCTGATGTGGATGGGCCTTTTTCTCTCTATAGTGGTGGCCTTTAAAATGTGTTCTAGTTGTTGAGGTGTGATGGGCAGAATGTCCCCCTGCCCATTCCCACTATTCCAACCTGTCATCTTTTCCCTTGAGTTAAAAAAACCCCAACTCAAAACAGTGGTAGATCTCTTTCCACTAATCCTGCTGTTGAAGAAACTCAGCTCTCAAGTTAATTTTTGGCACTGCTTTGGGGCCACTGATAAGCAGTGCAGACACCTTGGAGCTGGACAGCGGCTGGGTGACGGGCACAGTGCCATAGGAATGTGGCTGTTCTGCTTTCAGGGCCAGGATGGGGCTTGAAGCAGTTTGGCAGCTTTTGTGGGGTGCAGAGGAGAAGCTGTATACCTTGTAACCCCGGGATCATTCCTAGACTTGTGGTGTGCAGGGATGCTCAGAAGTTATCGCCATGCTCAGGAGCCAGCTCAGAGCCTGCAGAGCTTGTTGGCTGAGGCTTAGCTTCAGCCATCCCAGGTTTAGGCTGTCATCTCCAGAAGGAATGGACGGTAGCCTTGGGATCCTCCTGCTGCTGCTCTCCCAGGGCTCTTCCTGTTTCCTGACTAGTGTTGGGTTGGCTGAACAATAATACAGTGCATTTTTAGGACCTAGTGCTGTAGCGTGGCTGTGTTCACCCAAACCAAATGAAATGCAGTCTCCTACTTGCACAGCTGGATTTGCACCCAGTTGGTGCCTTTGGTACTTACTGCAGAGAGCAAAGGTGGCAAGGAAAAGATCTGATGCCGCTAGAGCTCTCCAGAAAGAAGGTTCATAAGTCTTGGAGAGCCTCTGCCAATTACATGAATTGGCAAAGAGAGGCACTCAGCTTCTTGGTGTTCTCAGCAAGGATTTTTCTGGTGGGAAAAGGTATTTCAGCAATACTTGTAAGATGCTAGAAGCTTAAGTGGTGGTGAGGTTCAAGGTCATACTGTAGTGCACAAACCACTAGCTTAACTTTTATTCTGCTATGTATGTGTGTATATGGGCATGTAAGAAAAGTATCTGAGGATCTTTAAGAAATGTGCCTTCCTCAAATGTCTGTGGCTTTTACTAAAGTAGTAATTTTAATTTGTGTGTGTTTACAACAGTACTCAGACTTTCCTTCTGGGTACGTCCCTGAGGCTGATTTTTGGAAAGGGAAGAAGTTGCTGGTTGCTGCGGTATTTCTAGGAACAGAACGAGCTGACTGCGGCAGAGACAAGGTGGTTGGAAGGAGACTGTCACTGGCAGCTCCCCAGGAAGGATACCTGGATATATTGCATTTCTCCTGCTACAGCAGCAAGGGAATTTTCTCCCTCGTATGAGTCAAATGTTTTCATAAAAGCTGTGGATTTTCATTATAATTAACATTATTTTCCCTGACTGGTAATAAATTATGATTTCTCTATTGCTTTGGAAGATGGCAGCAGAATTGTGTACACACTAATATATATTAAAGGTGTAATGTTATGGAACTACATTTTAAAATTTGGAACCAATTAACTGTACTAACACACATTATGCAAAGCAGCTGGATAACTAATAAGACCACAGTCTGTCTCTTCCTTCTCAGACTCATCCTTGCTAAGTATGCTTATTGGCATCATCCAATAAGGATGAAACTGGTTCTGGCTATGCAAAATATTGACTGCTTCTGGGGAAGTTTTTAACGACTGGGTGCATAGATGTAGCAAACAAGTGCTGGGCTTTTTTTTTTTTTAAACCACTGTGGTTGTTGGGACTTGTGGAGGACAATTTTTAGTTGAGAAAATGGTGAGGATATTCTGGGATTTCTATATTATAGGCTATGAACTAATGTTGAAATAAGCTAAAAATGTGCTAGAACTGATGGGAATTTTATTTCAAATTTTCCTAGGGCAATGGAAAGGTGACAATGTATGTGTTTCACAGTATTTCTCATTCTTTTTTGCATAGAAGGAAATGAGTTGGCTTTTGCATTAAAGCCACAGCTATACAAGCATTTCTTTTGACATCAGCCTTTGCCCAAGCTGCTATTTACTCTTCTGCCTCTGCATCTCTCAGGTGTGCTCGTACCAGTGCTCCTGCAGATGTCGAATTGGCAAGGCTGGGGATCTGCTCAAGGCTGAGTTTTCATTCCCCAGGACTCTTTTCAGTTGTTTTCCCTGTGTAGTTCACTACACAGCCCCATAAACAGCGGGGGTATTGGCGTGACTAGAGAGATATGTGCAAGGAATGAAGGTTGTCCAAGCCCCCACTGCCTCTATAATGGGATACTTCTCAAACTGCATTTTGATTGCCATGCACTTTCCTTTCTTAAAAGGTCAGTCTTAAGGCAGCAGGAGGAATGTATGAAAAGATTTGGAAATAGAGTGCATATCTTTCTTTCCTGCAAAGTGTAGCATCATGCCCACTAAGTATTAATTGTGGCTTCTTTTCCATTCTTTTCAGCTTCTCCGCAAAGATGCCTCCAAATGGGAAGGCCTTACATTTTCACCCGTCAGTTCTGCATTTTGGAATGCAGTGAGTATCTTACATTATTGTTATTTTGATTAATAATGAAGTATTGAGGAACAGCTATACCAAGATCCGTTTGGGTAAGGAGCATTAACTGAGGTCATGCCATTCTCTGAAAAAAGAGAAGTAGTAAATAATTGCCACGGAGTTGGAAATACATTGCTTGCCTTGCAATGCCATGTAATTTAAAATCAACATAATTCTAAGAAGGAGGAAAAGGTAATAGAGAACCATAATGCATTCTGGGTACATTTCAGTCGATTCTGAATGGATGTGAAATCATTGCTTCATGCTGGTTTGTTTTTTGAAAGTCTGCCTTCCTAGTAGAGGGAGAGCTTGTTGTTTCCTTTAACTTCTGAAAATAAAACCCAGAAAGTCTTAGGCAAAACATAATGACAGAATATGTGAGATTTTTTTCTTAAGTCTCTTTTAAGAAAATTTAAAAAATTATTCTTAAATGATAATTGGCCTTCGGTTCATTGCTAACCAAAAAGAAACATAGTCCCCTTGTGGGTTAAAGGAATGTTTCAGGGGATGCACTGTAAGAATGTGTAAGATGTTGGGTTTTAGGATGTACTAGCTAAAGCACAAGCCTTAAGAGAATCATTGCTTTAGCAGACAAAAGAAGGCTTCAGTTATATAAACATTTTTATTCAAAACTTTGCTTTGTAAGAGTTATCTTTTCCTTAAACTCCCAGTGATTTCTGCGAGTTTTGGCTGAGTGCACCTCTCACCTTCCAGTGTTACAAATTTGCCTTTGTATAGAAGGGCCAAAATGTGTTTGGCGTGTTTCCAAAGATTAGTTACAACAAAGTAGTTGTTGCAGATCAACATGTTTTAGACTGGTTTGTGTTTGTTGCCTCTTTCATATATTGCCTGTACTTTTAAGGTGAATAATTTCTTTTTTTTCCCCCCCACTTTAGGTTACTGGGGTTACCCAGAGCTAAAATGCTGCATGCCTACAACCCTAGTAGAGATAGAGATGTTGTAGTCAATTCAGTGTTTACAGCTACTAGACAGTTTCATGTATCTCCTGCTCATAGCCGGGTGAGTGTTGATGCACTTTTGGAAACTATAATGCCCAAGTGCTTCCTTTGGCATAAGCTCCTCATTTTGTGTTTTCTCTTCATGCTTTTTTGTAGGACCTCCAACTCTTTTTCTGTTTTGCTAGTGGTTTTTTTGCTCACTCATACTTAGACTGGTATGGGAAGAAACATCCAAAACCTACAGTAGGAAATGTGTTTGACAGTAACAGAGGAAGAGAAGAATTTTTCAATGTTAGAGGCTGTTTAAATCTCCTTCTGCTCTAAGCAGCATTATGCAGTAATCCATAGGCGTGTGGGTGTTTTACAGCCTTGAATTTTCAGTCTTTTGAATGGTCTTGCATATTCCTCAGAAAAACCCGCAGTGAAATGTTTTATGCATTTTGTTTTGCAATTATGAGAATAATTGCCTTTATTATCTAAGACCGTTATTTTAACTCTGATTTTTTAACAGTATATAACAATATAATGCATGTTAAGAATGAATTGCTGTGATCTCAGTTTGATGAAGCCCAGATTTTATTCTCTGCTGATGTACAAAGGGGTTTTATTATGTTTTCATCTGATTTGTACTTTTACTAAGACTGAATGGGTATTACTGTGTCATTGTTCTTCTAGTTAGACTACCTGGTTACTAATGGTGTTGCCTAAGTTCAGCTTTGACTCATTGGACTGTGTATCACAGGGGGATTGATTCAGTTTGTAATAGCCAGCTGTCTCTATGTGGGAAAGTGTTTTTGTGCATGCAGAGGCTGTTGGTGCTGCATGGTTAACAACTTATGCAAAAAGAAGCCTTGACTGATGAGGCCTGACTGACCTAGCTGAGAAACTGAAGCCGTAATTTGTCAAGCTGCTGCCTGGTCTCAGTTCTCTGTAGTAAGAGTTGAGAGTTGTGGACAAGTGAAACTTCTCAGTGACTGAGGTTCTGCTTAGTGGGATCTACAGCTAGCAGTGTACATGTGGAAATGCCCACTGGGCCATGTGACTGAATGGTGGAATCACTGGCACCAAGCAAACAAGTTTCTTTGTGATCTCTGCAGGTGATTCCAGCAATGGGAAAGATATCTTTCAGAGTACTCTTCCTGCCAACAGAAGAAGGCAGTATTGAAAGCTCATTATTTATAAATACCTCATCTCATGGAGTACTTTCATATCAGGTAACCAGTCATATTTTTAGCGTGAGTTCTGGATTCGCTTGTGTTTTATAAGGTGATTTTCATATTTTTAGAGACTTTAAAAGTTAATTGAATTCCTGGTACAAATCAGATGGGGTAATGTTAACAATTCATGCCTTTCACCAGATCATGTTAATCTCATGATCACATACATACATGTAGTTAAAATTACTGATGTCAATAAGGCTACCTGTGGTAATGAAACCAAGTGTATTTGTATATGTGTATCTACAAGATCATGGTCTAGTTGGTTTCATATACTACTGCAGTGAAGACTGCACTGTGCTGGAATGCATTTGTTAAAAACCAATTAGGAAATATTTCAGGTGGCTTTCAGCTACTCTGCAGGATTTTATGTAAACACATTAGGGATGTAGCACAGGATGAGAGGTTCAGGCCTTTAAAACAGCAAATTTGAAGTAATGGTTGTGCATCAAAGCTGCCTATTTGCTAATTAGTGAATTCAAGCAGGCCTTTAGCTTTTTAAAATTTTGCAAGGGAGATTATATACTGAAAATTTTTGACTTTCATTAATTTGTTGAAGAAAAATTTTAACTCTGAATTCAGTGATTTGAAAAACAATGCCAGGCTTAATCAACCATTTAGCTATTTCATCCTCATACTTCAATACGGTGCTGGAAAACAAAGCTCCTTAAATTGAAGCTTAGGTTAGTTCAGCTGAAATACATGGGTTTTTATAAAAGCATTGCGTTTATCTTGTATTTATTAGAAGTCATGCTACATTTGGCGGGAACATTTCATCAAGGATGAGGAAAAAGTGCATTATAGAGTGACTGAGCTTTTCTTTCTGACATCTCTGATCTCCTTGTGCTCATTCCTGACCCCTTCATTTGTTGCTTGGTCAACTCAGCCAGGGCCTT
This sequence comes from Calyptomena viridis, assembly GCA_013390005.1. Lineage (NCBI taxonomy): Eukaryota > Metazoa > Chordata > Aves > Passeriformes > Eurylaimidae > Calyptomena > Calyptomena viridis. The sequence continues at coordinate 14,817 of WEIV01006057.1, read as the reverse complement.
TTATCAGCAGGTTATAGGGAACCAGTTGTCAGTGCCACCTAAAAATCAGTTTGTTTCCTGTTGGACTATGGCACAAATCAGTAGCAGATTGGTTTTCATGGACATTGTCACCAGCTACCTGAAAGAAAGGAATCAGCTGCCCAAGATTTCAACTTGCATTAGGCTTAAGAATTTCAAAATCAGGTATAACTTGAGTGTTTGATGCACAGTCACAGTGCTCTTGAGAGCCCCAAAGCCTTGAAATGTTTGTTTCTAGTGCATTTAGGGTGAGAGTATGTACAGAAGAATCACCCAAATGGAGATCAGGTACCATTATAGTAAAATGTACTTTGTAAATACCTCCATTAAACAAAAAAGGCGTATTTGCTCTGATCTGGTATTTTCTATCTGTAGTCAGAGATCTACAGTGAACATAGAATGTGTTTTATTATCCTCTTAATTAAAAAAGTGGGCTTTTCTATTAAAAAATAAATCTTGGCGTACAAGTGAGAAACCCCATGTAGTTGGTCTTAACCTCTTATGATCCTCCCTCCTTGATTTCTGGCTCTGCCCTCCCTAGTTATTGTGCGTTTCATTGTCATAAAATAGTCTTGGTGGAGGAAAATATGAATGCAGTAAAACCATTCAACTTAAAATCATCTTACAGTGCTCTGAAAACTGCAGACTTTAAGGCAAATGGTGATATGTGTATTGTAATTGCCTGAAGAATAGTAGAGGAATTTAGATACTTTCTTTTTGAGATAACCTAATGCTCTGCTTTTTTTTGTCTTTGTAATAGTGCCTGAATGAGTAAAGATTCTAAAGTGCTGTTTATGGCTACTTTCCACATTAGAACTTTGTCTATAAATTGTCTTTTGAGGGAATCTGATGTGAAAAACTGATCTGTTTCTTGGGAAGATTGTTACTATTAGCAAAATAGTTTTGTAAGTTGGTTTTATAACTGAAATACTAGATGTTGATGTAATGACTTTTTTTTTTTAACACCAGGTTTTTGGAACAGGAACTCTGATGTCTTCTCCAGAAGAACCTAAAGTGCAGCTAGCAGATGCCTACTTACTGCTTCCACACATTCAAAACATCCAGGCGTCACACACACTGGTACAGTATACATTTCAAGTGGAAATGAAACCTAGATCTGCTTAGCCATGGAAGATTTTTGACCTTGAGTTGTTGGGATGCGAGGAACATTAACAAAAAATCCAAGTACCAGTGACTGCAAGAGAGATTGCAAGACATAGGGTTACTGTGACCAGCTGCTTTTAAGAGACAATCTTCAGCATTTAAACTGTTTGCACTTGTTCATTCTCCTGTGCTGGGCTGTCCTCTAAGTTGTGCTGACCATACTGGCTCAATGGGTTGTTGTCAGGTAGTATCTGAAATTTGTATGCATGGTGTTTCACGGTTTGGTCTGAATTCCCAAGCAGAGAAGTTCTGGGGAGCATTTGGTGAGTGACAGACATTATCCTATGCTTTATTTGTGTGGAGTACAAACTTGAAGTCATGTTTGGCAGTGCAGCATGATACCACCTGGCACTAGTCTTGTTGCAGGACATGAGTTGTGAGAGTGTTGACTCAGTTCTCCTAGCTCTGGATATAATTTTTCTGTGCTGTGCTGTAATTGAGGAATTACTCTTCAGTTCAGTGCATGTTACCAATTTGGGCAGAAGTGCTGCAGCAGTGGGATGGGCTCCTCAGCTGTTGAAGGCAATAGACAGCATCTAAATACTAAAGAGGAACTTATAGGTTGAGTTTGGGTTCCTTTTAGAAAAAATCTTGCTCTGTAGCCAGCTGTCCTCTCCAGAATTGCCTCCTTCAATTCACCTTCTTTATGTTCTAACCCATGAAAAAATGACATCATTCTGTTTTGTCCAGTTTGTTTTAAGCTCAGAAGATGTGGAAGGGAGAGGTCAGTGAGGTTTGAGTGAATGTCCACATATGTGCAAACTGAAGGATACATTACTATTACATGTACAATGGAGACTTGTAGTGAAAATGCATTTAAAACAAGCTAGTTGTACTCAACTGTGCACATTTCTTTTCCCTTGTTTATTTTTAACTGGCCTAAAATACCAGTGTAAGTTCAGGATAGCATAAGTCTCATTTACACATCCCTTGTCTCCTTGGGATGATTGACTTGTAATCTTGGATGACAGTGTCTGGTTCAGTATGCTAAAGGTATCCTTACCTCTGAAGTGTACTGGTACTGCTTGGAAACCTCAGAGTGCTTCAGGGGGTGTGTCTAGTTTTTGCCTCTATTGTCACCTGTTTTAAGGTGGTTTTGTCAGTAATACTGGCATCCTTGATCAACAAGGCCAGAAAGGCTTTGACATTTAGTCCCTTCATGTGCTTGGCAAAGTGACATCTGTGAATTGCCAGAGACACTGTTACCCCAAATACTTGCTCTTACTCCTTTGATGGTTGGAACCCTACACCTGACTTCCAATCTGAATTGCTTTGTGGCCAGTTTGTATTTGTTTAAGATGTGCATTTAGTTTATTTAACTCCTGTTTCTGACTCTTATACCCAGAAGCATTTGGAGGTGCCATTGGAACTTTCAGCTTTCACTTTACCAAGCTGAACAGTCCATGCTTCTGCAGTGATGTGCTGTCCATTTCTTAACCAAACAGGCAACCTCTTTCTGTAGCTTCTTCAATTTGTAAAAATTTATTTTGAACATCAACGTCAATGGCCAGAATTGTAAGTACAAATATGGATGATATTGTGCCAATGTAGGCTATTTGTGTTGGAAATATGACATATACCTGGGGATTATAGATGAAAGTTCACAGTAGTATTTCCATTGGAAATACAATATGCAACAGGTTTGTGTATGCATTTTTTGTTGAAAATGAGCTTTCATGTATTTTTGGGTTGTTTTTATCTTTTAATGGACAATGGCACAAAGCCCTTTCTTTTTTCTCCTTCATTCCTCCACTTTTTTTTAGCAGAAACTCTTGCGATTAATAAGGAAAGAAAAAGAAAATGAAAAGTTGCATTTTCTCTGTCTTTTTGCTACACTTTTCAAAGTTTCAGCTTTTGAAGGGTCCAGGATAGGAATGCTCTGTCTGTGGTCCTGGATCCAAGGATTTCTGGTCTCCTGGCTCACTTCTTGGGAGGAAGGAAGAGCTATGTCCAACACACTGAATTTGTAGTATGTACCCGTGGCCATTCAGCAGTGTGTAGTCACCACTAAGGCATAACAGATGGTGGAGCCCATATAGGTCATCTTTGTTTATCCAGCTTCTGGGTGTAGTCTTTGCTCTAGTTGCCTGGATTTTGGCATCGTTTAATATTTGGATGGGACTAAGAGGGCAGCTATTGCCTTGCTATGTTCAAAATGGTGGAAATGTCAGTGGAGGAGTGACATGCAGGGTAGATGGTTTTATCACAGGGGACACAGATGTCACTTTGCTGACTTCCCAGAGGATTTTGAAGTTTATGAACTGACGACTTGGGAAATACTGCAGTACTGGGAGGAATCTAACACTCCTTAAACTATATTTTGGGCTGGTGGACAGAGGATCATAGAAGCAAAATGTACAAGTATGGTGCTTGGGTGTGGAGAAGGAAGGTAGCAGAACAGCAGAGTTTTCTTGGTGTGCCGTCCTGATAACTGCCTGCAAAAAACTGATGAAACTCTGCTGAATCATTATTACATGGACAATTTATTAACACCATTTAGAAGGGAGATACTGCTTTAAGGTTAGGGACTGTCCAGTACAGAAACTTCGAAGGATCAGCCTACAGGAAGAAGAGGCTTGTTCAATGTTTGTTCTTTCTTAATGATACTGTAGCCAAACTCCAGGAAGTGGTTTGAACTCTACAGTCCTGATAATTATGCAGGAATATATCTGAAAATCTTTTATAGAGCCATGTCTGATTGATATCTCATTGATGGAGCATTATTTCCTAAGTACTTGCCTACTCTACTCTCCCCCAGCCAGAATCCTAGACCTTTGTCAGGAGCGGGACTCCTTGCAAATCAGATGGATGGTTCAAATTTTTAGAGTTTTACTGAAAGACACCTCTGTTTCTTTAAAATTTAAATGTGAGAACTTACCAAAACTGGCAAGAATTTAATTTGTGTGGCTTCTATCAGTTGTCTCTTTTCAGTTCACATAGGATTTGTGGGTACTGAGTGTGTGTGTGCATACAAGTATGTATGTAATACAAAATAGAGTGCTTAATACAAAATAGAGGTAGCAGGTAGTGAAGGTGGTTGTACTGATGCTCTAACTTTTCCCTGCAGTGCTGCTCCTGTTCAGTTTGCCTCTGGTACAAGCATTTGCTGCATAACTCAGGTCTCTGCTCTGATTCATTAGCAGTGATATTTACAGTGTAAACAGAGTGCTTGCACTGCTGGGAGATGTGAACATGGTCTTGAGTTTGTCTTCTTGGAAACTCTGCTTCTGACAGTGTTTTCTTCTCAGATGCTTTATCTTCTCTTTAGGGTTAACTCAAATCCATGCTATTGGTGTTGCAAGATATTTGGCATGACAATTACATATCTGTTGTCTGCCTTGGAGAAATGCAGACCCATTTCCTTTTCTGAAGAGAGCTTCACAAATAAATAAAAATTTCCCATAGAGAACAAGTCAACATCAAATATACCCAAATATCATTTTTCCTCACCCTGTACATGTTACATTAGCAGCTTCAATTTTAAGGTGACAGCAGTTTCCCATGTTAGATCTATGCCAGGTCAAGAAAAAAAAAGGCTGGAAAAATATGATATAGCTGATTTTTCTGTTAATAGGGCCGTGAGGTCTTAAAGTACTTTAAAGTACAATGGCATACAAAGGGCTAACAAATCCTTATTTAGGACCATAGAAGCAGTAGTGTTCTTTCAAGAAGCTCTAAGTCTAAGCATAAAGATTTATCTGAAATGATCCTTAAAGTTGTAATCTTACTGCATGGTTACAACTCTGCCAGCAGCCATGGCTGTGAGAGGTTAGGAAATGGTGCGTGTTTTGGAATCAAATGGGATTTTTTCCTGCTCTCAGAGTTGGATGAGGACAAAAATATCCGTGAAAAAGAAAGGAGATTGAAGGGGTTCGAGCCCCCTAGAAAGCCGTGCTAGGGACAGAGTTTGAGTTGCCACTAACCACCTTTGCAGGGCTTACATCGCCCTCTTGTGTGTAGCTTCAGTTATTTTGGTATGAAATCCTCTTGAATCAGGAATGCAGATGTTGGCTTCCTTTTGCCAGCGCTTTTATAAAACTCGACTCCATGAAATGCCAAGCTTGTAGTGAATCTCTGCTCAGATGCCCCCTGTCTGCCCCCTTCTTCCTGTCCTAGGGAGGTATGAAATAGGATGTGAGATACCTCTAAAAACCCTTTCACAGTTTTGCTTTTCAGCATCAAATCATTGAAATTCTTTAAAGGTCAGTTTCATTGACTCCTTCAAAAACTTTAACCTGCAGATACCCTACTTGGATGTTTAGTTCAGTATTGCAAGAGAAACGGAGGGTGCAGATTCCACATCAGTCTCAAAATCAGCAGGAAATTTTGCTGTAATTAAGGCACTGATAGAGTGACATGTCTTTTGTTTTTTGTTGTTGTTTGTTTGGTGTTTTTATTTTTTTTATTAATTTAGAATCAAGATATACTGACGGAGAGATTTGTGCAAGTAATATGTCAGTGCAGATTTCCAGATAGCTTTCATGAACTATACTTGGCTTTGCCAGTTTCCCCATTAGATTTATGAGTGCTTTACAAGCTGGCACAGTCAATGTCATCTTTTCTTTTCCCATTCCAGTCAATAAAAAAGCAAAATAAGTGTTTTCTATCTGTCCATTTTGGCATGAAGCCTATGTGTCAGCCCATGTCCAACAAGCATTATGTTCTTGGCCTTGTATTTCAGTATGCAATCATCAAAGAAAATACTCAGAAAACAAGGAAATAAGCCTTTTATTATACAGAAGGGCTCTGTTGAATAGAGTTTTTTGACATATGAAAGTTTATTAGAATTCCCATGCAGATGCTGTCTAAATATATAATGACTGTGTAATAATAATTTGATAAGTAAGTAGATATTGATGGATTCCTGAGATTGATTGCTGGCCTACTGTATAGAGTAATTGTATTCATTTAAAAAAATTCCCTACATTGCTCTGTCATGTATATGTGGAAGCAGTTCTATTACCTTCATAAGTTATGGTATGTGAATTAGATTTATAATGTAACATTTGAAGCAATGCATTTATCTATTTTTCACTTTTCTTTCTTACAGGCAGAAACTATGAATGCCACTCTCTTACGGGTTCACCTTGAATGCAGCTTACCTAATGACACATATCAGCTACTTAAGGTATGTTTTATTATTACTTCATATTAATTTAAGTCTTCTTATTTTAAGCCATGCTTAGAGGGATGCTTTCCAGAACTCTAGAAGTTGTAGAAACAATGCAGTTTTCAGTGTCTCACTTGAAAGGGGAATTGTGGTTTCATAAAACTGTATCCTGGGATACAAATTAAATGTTACATGCATCACACTAAAATCTTTAGGAGAGAGGGAGATGAAAAAAGATGCCCAACACCCCATAAACTCCAAAAAATCCAACCCAATCCAAATCCAACAGGCTAAGCGTTCTGAGGTGTAGGCGTTGTACTACCTACGTGGGTCACAAAGGCGATTAGATTCCTGTAATTCCTCCAGAAACGTTTCACAAGTGCCTGCTTCACAGTGACAAGTGATCAGTGAGCTGAGAGGCCAAAGCCTGGGGTGCCTGGTCCGTGTTCCTGGGGGGGGGGCTCTGAAGGTGGCCGTGGTGCTGGACAGAGCTGAGGAGGGATGAGTGCGTTAGCAGAGAAGCTGCCTCCAAAAGTGCTGAGGCCCAGACTCCATAGCTGTATTTCTGTACATTCCACATGGCAGCTGTCCTGTGCTGTTCCTCTTCATGTTTGGTTCTTGCATTGCATAGTGCATAGAGCTAGGCTTGAGGTGTGCCTGAAAATTTGAGGTTGCATGGAGTGCAGCTGCCTGCTCTTTGATCTGAGCTTCCCACGGGCACACCAGCCCGTGCTCCTGTCTCTGGCAGCCTCCTCTCCTGCTCCTGGCAGCCATTTCAAGTGCTGAGGGTTTCTGTGGTGCCGTGTGAGCCGTGAGCTGGCATCCCATCCCCAGGCACTTCTCCACTCCTTCTGTACTTCCTTGCAGCACTTCAGATTAGCTAAAGGTGTTTTGCTGCACTTCTGAGAGCACTTAATGTGCTCTCCCTCTCCACATTCTGAGCAAATTAGTCCTCTTGGTAGGGCATTGGAGCCTGAGTTTGGTGACCTTTATGGTGTGGTGCAGGACCGATTTATGTTATTCACTATTGATTGTCTAGTTTTGTTTGGCTTTGTTGGCTTTAGTTTTTTTTGTGAAGTGGTGTCTGTGTCTTTGTAGTTGCCAAGACTCGGGTGTGTTAAAAGCACCCACTGCTTACAGATAGAAATAAGATCCTACTTGTATTTATCTGAAGTATTCTAGCCAGACAACAGTGTTTTCTATTAAGAATTGTACATGTATGTTTGTTTTTTTAAAATTACTTCAGTGAGAAATGGAGACAAAAAACACAGGATTTGGAAAAATTAACTATAAACAGACCAGTGAACATGAACTGTCTTCCTACCATTAAGACACATGCATCAGTCTGTTTATGGCACATTTTATTGAAGGCAGAGGATTTAACAAAGGAAACTGTTTTGCAGTCCCTGAGGTGAGACTGACTAAGACAGTTTATGAATTTGCATTCTCTCAAGGTTCAGTGTCCTTTTTAGTTCTTTTTGTCTTTGTTTTGCTGTGCTGTCTGTACCTGCACTGTGTTTGGTTTCTGCTGAGATTTTTAGAAGAGGTTCTAATTATTCCTGCTTTGCCAGTACTTTGGTGCTGGAAACTTTGTCTGTTAGATAATACCTTTGATTAATTTCTCAAGATACCTTACTGTAATGAATTTTTTCTGTTCTGTCCCCCATCACACACACAACATATCCCTTGTCTCGCTTCAGAGTTGCTGTTTTATGTCTGATGACCCGATGCTGCTAGAAATGAGCTTAACAGTAAGAGTGGAAAATGCCCAGCAAGATTTTGTGGAGCACAGACAATACTTACTGGAGAATCTTTTTGTAGTTTATGTAGCAATGGAAAAAACAAAGACCTCAGGTAAGTCCTAAATATGCTTGTTAATTGTAATACAACTTGGGTTTATACATAAGTTGTAATGTTATGTGCTAAATTGAATCAAATTCAGTTACAGCTTAATTTCATGGGTAAGGAAAACCAAATCAGTTCAGTTAAACACAGCTTGTCAGGGAATTTGTGTAGGACAGTTACCTTAAACACAATTCTTTTCATGAAGGTAACAGTTATAAAGTTGTAAACTATATCTGTTTCATTCTTTTATCTGTTTAGTTTTTTATAATTCTTTAACCTGTTTTTTATCTTTCTTTTTATTCTTTTATCTGTTTCATCTTTTATTCTTAGATCTGTTTTCATTCTTTATCCCCTATGCTTATGCATCTGCTGAAGTAATATGGAAAGATGACATGGTCCTTCTGTTTCTACAGCTGCATTTCTGATTTCCCATTAATTAAATCGACTGTAATAGGACTGTGAAGACAGAATGGTTTAAGAGACAGTACTGGGAATAGTGGCTGTTGTGGAAAGTGGGGTAATGAAGTAATACAGATGTGTGCATCATTTGTTCTTGTAAGCTAGAATTCCACAGGCAAAACAATCAACTCTTGCAGTTTCTTTATGCTGCAAATCCTCTAAATCCAGGGGATTTTAAATTATTTATAGAGCTTTGCAATCTGTTAGAATAGAATTTTTTTTGACATTTCTGCCAGTTTTACTTTATGATTGGAGGAGGAGTGACTGCTAAAGAATACAGGTTAAAATTATATTTTTAACCTACTTATTAAAAAAGAACATGATCTTTTTTTCTTTTGAGAAGTGCCTTTCAAAATCAAGTCACAAAACAATGTGTGCAAAATATATATATATATAGTTTCCCTTGTGCCTGTTCTGTGATATGATACTTCACAGCTGAAACTGAAATAGCCACTGTAAACCTAGTTTCCCTGCCAATGAGATGCCAGTGCTTTATGCTGGGCTGTGGACGTACATTTATTCTGATGCTGATAGAAAACCGTTCACATCTGTTGCGTCAAGGGTGCTCGTAACACTTTCAGTGGTTAAAGTACTAGAAGTATGCTTTTAGGGCTGTTTTCTGTTAAATATAGTACAATTATAAGTCCTCACTGTGTCAGAGGTTGGTCCTATAAGCCCTTTGGACCCGCTGCTGCTGAGAAGTTCCATGTCTTGTTCCATCAGTACTGGTGGTGGCTTTACCATATCAAACAGCAATGCTTGCTTGCCTTCTGTTTGAACAATGTAATGAGCAATGTAGTCTTCAGGGGAAGGTCTAACTGAGAGGAATGTGGTGCTGTGTTAGTCTCTGTGTGCAACACGTGTCTGCATCTAGAGAAGGACAGCAGGTAGGCAGGGTCTGCACAGCGGCGCAAGCCAGCTGGGAAGGTTAAGGAATATGCACTTTAAACAGCTCTGGGTGTGTGGAACATCTGCTCACTCATAACCAACAACTTGAACCCTCTTATGGAAGCTGGCACTTACAGTCTTACTTTCAAGCAGCTGAGCAAAGCACACACATTGTTAGAAATTGTGGCTGGTCAACTGTGAGAGTGTCCTTTCATGTCAGCCTGCATATACTGATGTAATTCAAGCATAAGCAAGCATAAGAACTCAAGTTGTCCTCCTTGTCGAAGCTGGATGACCACCATAGTATAACAGTCATCTCTTATTCTGTCCTGCTGCTCTCCTTTTAGTCCTCTACATCTTCATAGTCTCCTGTAGGTGGGAACATAGCCTTGCCAGTGACTAAGGGTGGTTACCCAGTATAGCTATACCACTTCATTGGCAGGTGAAAGCTGTGTCATACCTGTCTCCTGTTGCTTTAGGCAATAGTTTACTACTTCACTAGGTGATAGGACCATTCCTATTTTGAGCCCAAAGCATTGAATCCAGCTTCACGTTATCTCTTTAGAATGCTTGCTATTTAAAGCAGGCGAGCCTGGATCTTGTGTAGCTGTGTGTGATACAGAACAGTTTTTACTGGACTCTCTCCTGCTCTTCCTAGGCTGGCCCTTAGAAAGTTACTTCAGCATCCACTGTCCTTCTTTCCTTCAGCTGTAACTCCTATCTTTCTGCCTGTGGGAAAGGGGAGAGTTGTGTTCCATCTTGGATTTAGGGGATAATGAAAGAAGATTCCCTGTTGATGCTTTGCCTTCATGTTTGTGGCCAAAATTCTTGTTGAGTGGATTTTTACTTCTCTGTCAAATATTTGCCAGCTCAAGATGTGAATTCTTCTTCCTTTTTACAAGAGTAGCCATCACACAAAAATTTTTAAATTTAAAATGGCATTGCTGCTTATATGAGTATCTGACGAAACAAGAGCACTTCCATCCTTGGTGAACTTACCTCGGTATTTGTTCTTTTGGACAGGTCATTCATCAGTAGATGTGCATATTATGCATTCTGGAAACAACCTTGTGCATATACAGGTAATTGTGGGCTTCAGGAAATCATAATTTATGGTGTTGAATTTTACTGGGAAGTTAACTCATTGGCATTCTCTAATAGCAGATTGATTTTGCTGATAGCAAATGCCACACTTCTAAATTTTTAAAATGTGCCCAAATGTCTAATAAATCTTTGAGATGATGAGTTGTAGTTCAGTGATAATTTTTTTTAAGACCTAAGAGCTGTTGATGTGAATAAAAATGCATGTGTTGATATAGAAGATACAAGAAAATGGCAGATGGTGGCTTGCAAATTTGACGAGAAGATAAGACTAATACAGGAGCTGCAATACTAATAATGGTAGTACTGCCACAAAGATGATTGTGTCTTGTCTTCTTGCAGGAAATACGGCAGTTGTCTCAAAAAGACACATCACCTGTGGAGTTTGAGCCAGTACTGCTGTCTTCATCATCTCCTAACTTTACAAAAGTTGCTTCTATTTCTTGTAAAGGTACAGGATCCATATATTTAGAGATTATATGATTAAAAAGCATCTGATTATAAAAGGGTAGCTCCTTTCAGCAGAGGCCCTGAAAGATGTCAAAATCAGCTTGTCTGGACTTTATTGAGAAGGAGGATAAATTTTTCTGCTAATTCTTTCCAACATTTTTGTGTATATATGTTTCCTCTTATGCTGATCGAAGGCTCTAAGCTATACATATTTCAAAAAGAGGAATAAAACATTTGCTAAAATACTAGCATAATTACTGAATGTGCTTTTTCAACATTCTTTTATAATTTATGGGTCTTTTTCTATTTCAAATACGTTTTCTAAAAGGCTGTTGTGCTTGGGTGGTCATTTTCTATGACGTTTCTTGGCAGGATCATTGAAGAGGTTTGCCTGAGACCAGACATGTTTGTGGAAGAGCAGAGATTGACACTTAAGCATTCCTGACTCCAGCCTGTTTCCTATTCTGACCACTAGACTGCAGTGTGCAGGCTTTAAACATTTATGAAACAGGCTGCTTCCGTAATGACATTGAGATATGTTTTTTCTAGGAAAAAAAGGACAAAGAAAGAAGGGGCTATTAAGTGATGCTTTTTTCAGAGCAGTTTTTCACTTACTAAAAGGAAGCATTGTGCACTGATAAGTAAGAATGCTGTGCCAATAACACATGGTTAAAATTGGCCGAGCTGCTCTTTGCAGCCTTGTTGTGTGTGTGTGTTTTTGAAGGTGTTTAGCATTCTTCTTAAGGCAAGGCTTGAAACCTCTGAAAATCAAGACTTAAGCGTTGCTCACCTTTATGAGGATTGGACCAGCAAATATTCCCCTTTATAGTGTTCTTGCAAATCTTCACATGAAAGTCACGTGGATATAGAGAGATATGTGGATATTTTTTGTTCTGGCTGATCTATTTTGTGTGTCTGCTCTTTGCCCAGCTGCGTCCTGTGACAGTGAAAGTCTTCATTCACACAACATGAAGAACACTCTGTTGGAAGGCACTACAACACTAAAAGCCTGTCTTTCCTGTCCTGTGATGGAAGGGTAGGTTGACTGTGGATTTTTGTTTGTTAACACTCACTAATACTATAATAAAAATACTGTATGCTACTTCTAAGGGAAGACATTAACTTGCTTTGTCACTGCATGATTCCAGGGTCAGTGAAGAGGCTTCTTCCTATTATTGCCAATTATTGCATTTGTCAATACAGACCTGTGACATTTCAAGAAATAGTTCTGTATTTTATTCCAAGAAGAAAAAGATAAGCCTTAGCAGCTCATATCATATAAATGTTGCTAAGTCTGTGATAAAATTTCCAGTGTCGTTGTTAATGCAACACAGAAGTTAGTTTTATAAAGAATGTGAAGTCTTTTCCTTGTTGAGTCATCTTTTGCCAATTTCACCCAGCCTACTGTATCACAAAGCAGTAGACAATGTTGTGCTGTAGCATAACAAGAAGGTAGAGTTTTTGCCTGCCTCTTTTACATAGTTCTTGTAAATTTTACTCTTATGTAGTTATTCCAAAGGAAATAATTTTGTTCTTCTCTGTAAAACCTTAAAAGACCTTCATTGTGCAAGAATACTGAAGTATTTTCTCTTGCATGGACCACTTACGTATTCTCAAGGATGACTGTAGATTTTTTTTTTTCTGTATTTACTTACAGGTATTTTGATGTAGATCCTTCTGCAGCATTGTTTCATATAGAACCACATCATAATACTTCAGGATTTTGGTCCATATGGTTTACAAATAATTTTTACTTCAGCATTGAATTGAATGAAGTGTTCATAGCCAGAGAAACAAAGAACACAGTAAAGGTAAGCTTTATTTCTTCTTCATACAGTGTTTTGTCTTTGATTTAAGGATATAGACCTTTGACATACAAAATAGATTCTTTGAAGAACTCTGTTCTCAGAGCTGTTTGGAATCAGTTAAAAATAAAGGTATATGTGCATCTTTAAATGTTATGTCCTGAAGAACTTAGTCTCAAGAGGCATTATTCACTGTCCAGCTTAGTTTTATGTTGTTTTATTAACAACTGTTCTTTCATTTGAGTTGCAGATACAGATGAATCAAATTATACTGTTGCTCTGCTCTCAGAATTGTTGCATGTGTGTTTGTGCTCTTTAGGATGCAGCATTTCTTCATAGGCCACAGCAGAAATCTTTAGTGCATAGATGAGTTTTGAAGTTTAGAAGGCGAAGCCAGTAATTTACTCACACAGTTGTTCAATTCTAACCAGGCAAATGTGGTTTATGAATAAGCACGTGTGATGTAGGGCATCTAAATGTCTCTTTTTATATTTTGATAGGAGATTTGCATATGTGCACTGTATGGATGAGTTATGGGCACATATGTGCATGTAGTAATAGCAAAAACATGAAGGAAGAGAAAGTTTACATTATTCAAGGTACTGTTTGCACCAAAAAATTATGTACCAATTTTAATTCAGTTTTTGTTTGATTCTTTCTAGATTCTGAACTTTGCTGAACCTTTGATTCTACCTCCAGGCTGCTGGAATGTATTTTCTTTGAAGCTCAATGTGAAAGACACTGTAACGAATGTGCTCTCTAGTATTTGTTTGGCCACAAATGTGGGAGTGATATTCGAAATACCTCTGCAGATATATTTGACTGTGGCCAAGGTATTGTATTCAATTGTATTGATTTATTATTAGGCACTGCAAACGCAAGTGCAGCAGAAATCTGTTCCTTAGTCCTGACTCAAAGNGGGAATTTCAGAAGGCAGATGAATACCATAGGTTTTAAATTTTTGAGTGAATGCTTTCCTGAATATGTTTGAGATGGTGTTTCCTAAAATGTATTTTCCTGTGAGGGTATGAAGAAGGTAGTGCTAGTCAGTCAAATGTAAAAAGGAGGATTCAGGTGACATACAGAGACATGTGGCTTGAAGAATTACTGGTACA
>WEIV01006055.1:87202-110311 GCA_013390005.1 Calyptomena viridis | reverse complement strand
TCTCTACCATCTTGTTGTCCTTCATGTTTGGAAATGATTTCTAGAATTGTATGTTCCACCACCTCGTCTTGGACTGAGATAAAGCTGACCAGCCCATAGTTCCCTGGATCCTCCTTGCCCTTACCAGTTATAACAGTGACATTTGATTTCTTCCAGTCTTCTGGAACCTCGCCCAGTTTCCGTGATTGATAGTGGCCTCACAGTGACACAGGCCAGCTCCCTCAGAACTCATGGGTGTATCTCACGAAGCCCCATGGACTTGTGTTCAGTTTGTTTAAACCTTCCCCAAAGTGGTCCTTCTTCACAAAGGACAAGTTCCCCTTGCTCCAGTCTTTCCTACTGGTCTCAGAGACCTGGGATTTCTTGAGGCAAATCTTACCAGTAACGATGTAAAAAAAGTTTTGTCCTCCCGTTCTGATCCGCAAGCTCTCAGCTGGCTTTGTCCATCTCTAGCCTTAGCTCCATGTGTTCTTGCTTCAATCCTACATATAAATAAAGGATAACACTCCTCCTTGCTGTCTAGACCTCTCCTTACAAAAGATCTTGCATTCAAGTTGTGAGCATTATCCTGCCACATCTCTGTGACCCCAAAGGAGATCACTGGCCTGTAACTGCATGCAGACCTGTAATTCTTCCTGTTAATTCACCTGGTTGTGTGTGTTAGTGTTAAAACATTTCAGACAGGCAGCCAGTTGTGCTGATTTTTATGATAAGGTACAAGTCTTCCCCTCTCATGCTGTCCTTAGGCACTTCCTTATTTGTGTGCATACCCTTGCACTTTGATTCTGTCCTGTTGGGTTTAACAGATCTGTCTTGTCCACATCACCCTGTACCCTTTTCTTAACAGCCTGGATCAGTGGTTACATCCATGTTTCCTCACCTGATTGTGGGTCATCCTGTCTCTCCACTGTCATTCTTAGCTTAAAGCTCTCCTCACCAGGTTGGCCAGCCTGTTAGCATGGATGCTTTTGCCCCACTTAGATGGATTCTGCCTTTTCCTAGCTAGAAGTTCTTGATCCTCAAACAGAGTTCCATTGACTATTCATTTCAAGCTCCAATCACCAACCATTCTCTAGGATGGCAAATAAGACAGAACTATTGCAGGAGATTAGCAAAGGAAGACTCAACTTACTACATTTTCAGAGAAGACTGTGAGGAAAGCAGGGTGATTATGTTGTGTCAACCATCCAAACTAGTTACATCAAAGTATCTCCCAGGGTTTCTCCAGTATAGACCTTTCTGCCTTGTATCTTTCCCATCGACTATGGCAAAAACTTGACTCCAAAAAGCAACACCCCATGTAAATTTAAAAAAATCTTTCATATTTTTCAAGATTGTTTATCAAAGTTCCTCAAAACCTGTTACAAGACCTNAGCTGGAATGCACATTTATAGCCTTCCTTTTCCTCTGTCATTACAGTGCAAATCCTCCCTGCCTGTGAACAAAAATCTCTGTAAGTTAAGAGTCACAACAGGTGGCAAACACACCAACATTTAAGGGCTTGTTTAGATGGTAAATGGAACCAATACAATTAAATCAGTTGTAAATCCCACCCTTAACGTTTCATAAGTAGTTAGCATGAGACAGAGATTTCAGAGCCATTTCAGTACAGCTAAAATACGATTTCTTTTATCAGCTTAAATCACATCAGAACCAGGGTCTACAAATAGATCTTAATCAAAATATTATTAATTAGAATGCAGTTATTTCTTTCCATTCTACTTACCATATAGAGGAATCCTAAGACTTTGTAAACACATGCATACACACACAGAACACTCACTGGTTCAGTGAGAAGACAGATTACAAATTACTCAGCGTTGCCAATTAGTGAAAAAGCAGGGGAAAAAAAAAATCTGCAAATAGAAGGAAAGCGGAATGCTTCACAAAATGTATGCTTTTTCTTCTATTTGATAAATGTCATAACTGATACTGTATAACAACCTACCAAGAGAACCAGGGAATATCCTGTAACACTAGATATTGGAAAATATGTGAGGATATATAACACATAGGAAAGAAATTCTCTTTTTTAAATATTTAGCAAAGATTCTCAGAAGAGATGTGTGTCAGCTTGAGATACATAACAGCAAGTGGCAGATGAGGAAGATTTTATGCTGATATATTGACCTGATTCTTCAGGAATACTGCAAACAATTTTCTGCAAGATGCCCTAATACAAATTTGGGCTACTGTACACACAACCTGTTAAGTGTGTGTGTGTAAAACTTAACCCCGTTGAGTTTTCTACCAGCATTCCTGTGGTCATTTTATACCAGTGCAAATATGCAAGAGCAAGCAAATCTTTAACTCTGCATATTCTGCAGAAAGTTTTCAAATAACTTCCAGTGAGGATTCAACAGAAAATTTTTACCTGCTAAGCTCATTCTGTCAGGGAAGAAAAACTGTGTGCCACATGACCAATAACAAACAGGCGGTCCAGCTTGAATGATCAATATTGAACACCTCAACAAACCACAGAGTAATTTACAACATGTCATTCAGCTGCAAAGGCTTCTGGGGCAATGGCAGCCAGTTGGGAGATGCTGCATAAAGAGGCACATGGGCAAGATTCAAATAAACGATTGACACAGCTTTAATACTTACATTTTCAATGCAACATCTACATTACATTCACTCTCTTGTCAGCAAGTGGGACTGTTTTCCATGGAACATGTAGAGCCTGCACTCTTGTACAGAGCTGCTTTCTGTATCAGGGAATCCTATGAAATGCTCTGCAGGGGGGTTTATGGTCAATAAATACAACTTCTCAAAATTAGCATCATCAGCCTCCAATTGGAATCCAGTCCTTAAGGAGCAAAATATTGCAGTCATAGTCAGAATGACTTTATCTAGGTAGACACCATATCTACTGTGTCCCAGGGTTTCAACATGAATGTCTGGTTGAGTTTTTGATACCCCATAATGACCTTATATTGTCAGATACTGGCTCAGCAGCTAAACACATGGAAAGGGATGTGACTACTCTCTGCAAACATACCAAGGAGGAAGTATATGAGGGGAGGAAAGAAGAATGTAAAGACAACGTTGGCACAGCAACAGGGAGAAATCAGCCATAAATATGTTTAGATATTAGGAAAAAAAGGTCATAAGCTTCAGGGGAAAAAAGTTATATTGCATTAATATAACAATGGAAAAAATCCTTTCCTCATTTTTAACATGGCTGATACTAAGCATGACACAGTGCAGTTACTTGTTGCAGGAAGAGACAGGCCTGGAAAAGTCCTTCTACTCCTGTTAAAATTTATATACCTAGATGGACAGACAGATATAGATACAGTTTGGTTATATATAGCAAGGTGGGCCTCAAAAGAGTATGATTCCAAAGGCAGGTTTAATTCTGCAAGATAAAAAAACCCAAACCGAACAACAAACCAGCAGTGAGTAGCTAACATAAGCAACCATATTATAACTTTGGCCATTGCTTTTTCAAAATATTGGCATGCTGTTGTCATGCAGCTATTATGAAGAAATCACACTGTGAAGCAAGAAGCCTTCCTGCAAACCAGGATGGGAAGAACAGAATCAGCTGCAGTTTTTTCACTGCAGGGGTTTCTCTAAAGAAAAAAAAAAAAAATTTGATCATTGGGTTTGTGCACACACTAAGAAAAATTCAGTTTGCAAACAATGAACATCCTTTGTGTTCAGCGTTGGCAAAGCAATTGATTCTAGTTTGAGATTGGACCTGTGCCACTGCAAAAGCAGTTCGTCTTTTCTGTTCCGAAAAGTACTGTAATGAAGAGCTTCAACAGAGAGGATTTTTATCATTAGACTCAAGCTATATTTTCTTTCAATCTTTTTCACTTCATGAAAAAAGAAGTACGGAATTCATCATTCCAGCATATTGAGAAATAACTGAAATACTGCAGAAAATGTTAGAATTTATTGTATAACAAAAAAACCCCAAAACAAACACCAAAACAAAAAAGTGCAACACCAAATTTCCAATATATCGTTATCTTCCTCCTTAACAGGGTATTACGTGCTTTCTCCACCAGCATTCAGGAACACCTGAGGATATGGATTCCCATAGGTCCAACAGATCTTACTATGCATGCTATACACATGGTGGAATAACAGAGAAAACCCCATATAATTAGCAGGCAAGATAAAGGGTTGCATAAATAGGAAACATACCTAGACTGCCAGAGAGCTTTTCTTTTGAACCCTTATGTGTTCAAGAGTTTGCATTTCCTCTCAAAAGAGATACCTTTGTATATCCCAGAATGAGCCCACTTGAAAAAAACCTGTCCTTCAAATGGCATCTTTATGATAAAGTATGAGTAATTAGCTGTAAAAATTGGGGCCTTACTACTGGGTTTTGAGCCCAAAAGCTTCTTTATTCCTAACTGTGTCAGTGTGTCTAATAAAAGATTTCACTTCTCCCTGTGAACCTTGCATCTCTCGTACCCTCAGACCATCTTGGCTAGAACAACCTTGCTGCATTAAAAAAGACTCACAGCCTTAAAACTTGACAGACGTTTCTTTTTAACACCTTTTTATACAAAAGCAATAACAGCAGGTAGTAAACTAACACTGCTGCACAGCATGGTGTAGGAAGGAAGTGCTATAAACCCTATCACAATTATTTCAGTGAAAGACAAGGCCGTCATTAGTGCTGTATTGATCAACCTCCTCCTCCCATCTCCACTGTTTGAAAATTCATTCAACATTATTATTGCTGTTCCAGACAGTATTATTATAACAGACCTGCATTATACAACAAGAGGCTTTGGTATAATTGACATCTGAAGCATAGGGAGCTTGAATGTTTGCTACTGGTTAGAATGTAGTCTCCAGAGGAAGACTTTCTTCCTCACAAAAGGGGCTATCACATAGTCATTGCAGTGTGTAAATCAAATCCTCAGTGACTGCTGTTTTTCATTATTTGTCTGTGACCTGGAACCAGATCTTTACAACACTGTACTGCTGATTATCCACCTCTGGAACCCACAACAATACACTGCTATGATGAACCAATACCTACAAACGGAGTAAATCAAATGACCTACCTGGTTTAAAACAATAGGAACTTGTTTATTTTTTCTCCTAGTAAAATAGGAAATTGGAAATATAATCCCACTGTTTGGTGCTGGGGAAAATCTCTGGCTTCCATGCATACCTGGGTGCAGACTAGACACAGAAAGCACAGGTTGTTTTAAAGCATCCATTCCCCGCATTCCCCAACCAAATTAAGCTTTTACCAGAGGTGGTCATTAAAGGACACACATGTTGCACATTAAAGGCCATGTAGAAACCAAAGATAGCAATTTATATAGGGTTTTGGATATTGTGAAAGCCCAGGCATGCCTGGGACCTCCATCTGGCAGGAGGCTGAACACTGGAGCTGATGCAGGCAAGTACACATACAGTCCTACTGAGCACTGTCCTCCACAAGCAGCTGTGCAATGAACAAAGCACCTGAGTAGAATCAGCCCCCAAACAACACATTATAAAGACCAATTTTTCATGTCTGTCCAGCTCTAGCTAGTGGTAATGATTTATAAGAGGGGATTGATCCCACAGCACCATACTCTGCATTTGGCACGACATAGGAGAATTCTTCCACATACCCCAAAGTCAACACAATTCATACCCTGTGTGAGCTGGCCTGAGGAGGAATTCCACTCACACACCATTTGCATGGATTCACAAGCCCAAAGGCCTCCAGATCACCTGTTTAAGTAGTTACTCCCAGGGTAACTGTGAGCTCCCCACTCTGCCCGTACCAGCTGTGTGGGGCACAGCCAAACACTGTTGCTGTCATGGCTTCAAGGAAACACTACAGGCTGGCACAGGTCACAACCACGTATTCTTAAGCCAGGAACTGAAAGCTCTGTCAATACCAGAATCAAGGAGAAGGAAAAAGAGGCCAAAGGGGAAGGCTGAGCAAACAACTGCAGTTGTCTTAGGGTAGCCAACTTTTAAATCCAGTGAAGGGTAGATTTGCTCAGGAGACATGAGGCAGTGTGAGGTGTGCCAGGCTTGCATAAGACAACTCCAGCAAGGTACGTTCATGGGTTCATGAAGGCAGGAGAAAGACCACACTACTGTGTCCACAGCCTGCTCCCCTTCCTAAAAGGACTACTTTCCCCCTTTCCTCAATTAGACAGAAATAAAACAGTTTTTCAGCATGGACCAGTGCCTGTTGCCCATGCCAAAGTGGATTCAAAGCCTGATACTATGCTAGTGGCTTGTCACTGCTTGGCTTTGATTTACTGGGCTGGTGTGGGTGGGGAAGCAGGAGAAGAAAGTTCTTGACCTGGTGTAGAAATGCATATCCTTACAGTCAAATGAAACCCCAGTGCTTTGTGAGTAGTGAGTCAGAGAAAGGCAGGAGGGGGCTGCTTGCCACCCTTTAGGATATCTCTGGTTAAACAAGCAGGGAAGCAAGAAGTGCTGGAACAGAGGCCAAATCCAGGAGAAACAGGGTAAGTTTGCTGCTTCCATGGAAGAAGAGCACATGGATCTAATTCTACCCAGAAACCAACAGTTACACGGCCAGTCCTGCATTTAAACAAAAGAGCAAAGGTGACTAATGGAGTTCACTTGGGAGGAGGTGAGAGACCAAAAGATCTGGCTGCTGCACGGAAGGCAGTGGGCTCTGTTTTGCCAATCACTGCCAATCCCCTTGGCTCCCTCTGACAACAGTGGAAGACACAGGGATACACTGAACTCATGATGATCCAGCAGCCCCCACACACTAAGGCAACACTGCCAACATTTGTTTTCAATATTCAGGAAAGCCAAGCAAATAAGTCTTGGCATTTAGTACTGAAACTAAACAACAGAAGTCATGGCTGTGAAACCTCAGTGCTGCTTTCCTGCAATTATTTCAAAAAAGACCCATCTTATTCTCCTGTATTTGTACTCAGCAGGGGGAGGTGAACTTATCTGCTGCCTGTGATGTCGGCTTGAGAGCTCTGCTTAGGACACCGTCATAATTCTTGTCTTTCTTTTTTGCTAATGGTTGCATACCTTTGATTAAAACCTGCATGGTGCATTAAAGGCTAAAACAGATGATGAATGCCATGTAGTACTTTGTGTTAGATCAGAGTTGATTAGAATTTTTGATGATCCAGCAGCTAGAAGAGGAAACTGCATAAGCAGTGAAAATATTCAGCTGTTACTGTTGTAGGAGGCAGTGGTTTTTGTTTGACAGGAGATACAAAACAGTAACTAAATGGACAATGTACTCTCTTGGTCAATTAATGGCTTTATAGCACAATAGAACTTTGTAAAGAAAAGCTCATGAATTAATCAGTCCAAATATTTGTAAGACTTATTGCTTGTTTTCAACTGGGCAACCCTCCCCTACCCCCCGCAACAGTTTTGGAGTTGGATGCTAGTTAGTTTATTTTTCACCACTGCAAATATAACAGTCAAATATGTAAAACAAACAAGCTAGCAAGAAACCATGTAGTAAAAGTTAAAGATGCTGACCAAGTGCATATCACATCAGCACCTAGACAGATATCTTCAGTAATCTCTGCCAACACACCAATTTAGCAAAGCACTATTGCTTCTCTGGGTGAAAAGATTTAGTTAAACAGGACAGACC
Source organism: Calyptomena viridis (assembly GCA_013390005.1). Classification (NCBI taxonomy): domain Eukaryota; kingdom Metazoa; phylum Chordata; class Aves; order Passeriformes; family Eurylaimidae; genus Calyptomena; species Calyptomena viridis. Next base: position 102,729 of record WEIV01006055.1, on the reverse strand, counting down.
AGTTGCAGAGGAGGAAGCTGCCTGCTTAAACACAACGCTGGGAGAAAACTGGCAGTATGAGTAAACCAAATGTGCAGTGGAGGGAGTTCAATTTCTAAGGTCATCCAAAATTTGAAAGAGGAGTGCATAGGACAAGTGTATTGAACAGGAACGGAAGGAAAGAGCCAGAGATGATTGAGGAGAAATGGAACAGAGAAAAGAATTAAAAAAAAAAAAAAAGCCAAACAGCTTCTATGACACTGTCTCTGAACAAGGAGAGTGGATTTTATGTTTTCTTTGGTGGTCTTATTAGCTTAAAGAACATCAGGATTATTTTTTTTATATGTAGCTTTTAAAGATCTCTTCCTTCATGAAACAATTTTAAATGAAGGACACTTGATGCCACCATCTTGCAAGGCGAGGCACAAGTTATGAGCTCACTATTTGTAAAATGTTGCTAATTATCATCAATTACCTTTCCAGTCCAACTGTGTTGCAGTAACTATCTCAGGCTTTCCAGAGCTGTACACTGATGCCACAATGGTTTCTTTGTCAGATACTGCCCTACATATACACTTCTAAACTACATCATGGCACTCAGGTCAAAGCATGGCTAAGGTTACAGAACTGAAGGGAATTTAAGTCCAAGATCTCCCTCCTTCCACTAGAGTTTTAGAGCTGAGACATAAGTAGGAATATATAATTTTTAATAAGTATCCACACCTTCTGGTTCCCAGGCCATTCTAGTGTTCAAGTTAGAGTTGCCTTTCAAATCAGTTATATGTATGCAAATTTGGAATAAACCACTAAATCTCCTCCTAGATTTAAGAAGGGAGAGCTGGGTAGAAAACACATTTTGGGAAGCCAAGAAGTAGTAAAGAAAAACCATAGAGGCCACAGAAATGAAAATACTTCCATCAGTATCACACATAAAGCCACTCCTCCCACTGCAAGAAAGCTGTAACTTGCTTTTGCTCCAGGCTTCTTCAGGATGTGGGTTTCAGAGATCTGGAGCCCCCTGTACAATTGCTCTGCTCACCAAAATGCTTTGCTACAACTCCTTTCTCCAGCAAGCTCATTTAAAACCCATACAGAGGATACTGAGCAGACAGCAGTTCCTCTCTCCTGCATGCACTTTAATGATCTTAGATCCTTGCTTGGATGATTCTATCCAAGGAAAGAAACTTTGTTTGTGCTTTCTGTCCATGAAGACATGAGTGCCCAAAGCAGAAGGAAACCATCACAAGGCTTACTTAACTTAAATAATCATTTAGCAGATTACAGAATGTCCTGCCCTGTCTAGGCCAGTGTGAGCTGGGAGATCTCTCATCAGAGTGCATCGTTACTGCTACCCAGACATGCTTTTCCTGAAGTAGACTGCTGTAATCAGAGAAATAAAGGAAAACAAAGCACAACAAACCACAGCTGCAGGTCTAGCTTCAAAGCATACCTAGTGCTATCTCCAAACATTTATCTTTTTCCAATTTTTGCTACCCAAAATTCTGTTGCAGCAGATTATGTGTTTAAGATGCACAAGCGAAAGTCATCCTAGACAGGGTAAAACAAATGAAAAGTACATCACAGACATCACTGACAGCTTCAAACAAAAATAGTACAAGAAGCCAAAGAACTAAATGATCTCTTCTCTTATTGAGAAAAGCGGTTTTGATTCCCAAAAAGTGTATCAAATTTTGTATGTATTTACACTCTGTCATAGTTAAGTGCTTTTCCGTTTTAATGTTTAAAAGGGAACATACTCCAAAGCACACCAGCTAGATTATGGACACTTTCTAAGTTTCACAATCTTGAGACCATCCAGCTCCGAAGTTGACTGTTGGAATCCCACAGAGCAAAAAGATAGCACAGGAGGGTCTTTGCACTGATATATACGTAACAAAAAATTTACAAGATTTCTGTGAAATTGCTTTGGGTTAGAATTTTCTCAAGTGTTCCATTTCAACTATAAATAGAAAACAGAATCTTATGACAAATATGGAGTTGACATAGTGTGCAATTTATCATCTGTGAGCACATTTCAGAGTGCTTGTCTCAAAGCTGACATGCTGTGTGGACTGTGGAATATGACTATATGAATATATTCCATGACAAATGCAAAAAAAAGTAACTGAGATACAAACAATCCACAAAGAAAATTCTCCATTACCTTTCCTGATCTGGACTTCTTTTTGGTAACAGATAACCTTGTGGAGACAAAACTCTTCCAGCATAAATGGAAAAAGCATTGCTTCTCTGGCTCACTTCCTACCATGCTTTTGTCACGACTTGTAAAGACCTTATTCCTGGAAGCACATTTAAATTGAATTGATTTCTTCCCCACCTATAAAAATAGCACAGACATGCAAATGATCCATAGTATATGTATTTAGTAGACAGTCACTGAAGTCAATAAACCAACATAAACAAAAGCTATAGTATCTGATTCCAAGCCTGTCACTCCTTTTCCTATTATTTTTCTCCTCAGAAGCATTTCTAGCAAGAACGAAAAAGCAACGTTTTACAGTAAAATGTCTATATTCTTCCACATCTCAGACAGAAGACCCCTGGATGTAAGTATAGGTGTACTCTATTAGTACCAGCATAAATGAAAGAAGCAGCTGACCTCATCTGCTAAAATCCAATGTAACACGTTAAGGGCTGTAAGTGACTTAAGGCTGCAGCACCTCGGAGGTGAGGTGCCCCATCTTACAAGAAGCCAAAGTATTACAGAGGAGGATTCTGGATTCAGCCCACTTGAGTGTTGGCTTCAGTGACTATATGTTACTGAACACACTTGGATTATCACTGAGAATTTTTTTCTTCTTTGTGCTCTAAGAGGCAGCAAGCAGCCTAGAGGTTTCCCTATCCTTCCAAAACATTTTCCAACTCTTGTCACACAGGTATAAATCCATATTGCTGAGTCTGGCTCCAGCAGAAGTCTCTGAATTTGTACAGGGATAACTGGTAGGAGACCTTGGCACATTGTTTTTCTTTTAAACTTTCACAATAAACTAAAGCACAAGAAGAAAACAGTTCTTAAAAAAAAAAATAAGGCTCTGATCAATATTTGCCTGATTTTTCTCTGCTTCCTGTACCACCTGCTTCTCTAACACAAGCAGCACAGATTCCTGCAACTGGTAACAGGAATAGCCTTATATTCTGATGGACATGCCACCAGAGGGCAATGATCACATAGTGTCAGCTTTTTAGCCCCAAGTCACAAGTTAAGACCTGCCATGAAGAGGCCTGGATCCATTTTAAGATCACATCCAGTTTGTGCTCCTATTCAACATTACAAGAGGATCAGGCTGCAACTTCTCTTCTCCTACAGGTCAAACCTTGCAAAGCTGACAGCTACCATAGTCATAACAGACAAAAATTTAGTGGTGACCTTAGTGTCCGAGACAGGTCCTTCCACCAGAGAAACCTTTCCCAAAGCTGTCAACATGCCATAATCTTTATGCTCATTCACAGCCCTGAAACTCCATGCAATTAAGGCGAGGAGGAGATCCACGTTCTGAGAAGCAGCTCATTCAGATGAATTGGGCATCTCTTGAACAGAAATTATGCTGTTCTTTGGCACATGGTAAACTGCCATTGAGTAGCTTCCACTCTTCTGGGGTTGTCTTCACTCTTCCAGGTGTATTATTTGCAAATGCTGTTTTCCAAATCCTGAGGTTAAGAATTGGCTAGGCATTTTTTAGTGCTAGATTATGCATAGGAATACATGCAAAATACCTCTGGTTTCAAGTCACCTTCCAACACTAATTATTATTTTGCAGAGCAATATATGGCCATAGATTAACTACAGAATCAAAACTGAATCATGCATCCGTGAGTGATTAATTTTCTTATGACACAATTTAATCATCTTCCTTGGGCACCAGAAACTACTGCCTGGTATTTTAGCCACCTGATACAGGATTTGGGTGTCCTAGGTAAATTCAAATTGCCTTAATGCAGAAGTTAGTTACTGCCATTTATATGATGAGAGCACTCTGAATCTGCTGCCTATTTTGACAATCTATATATTCAGAAGGTGTTTGGATAGAAGGTGAACAGATGTGCCCTGGTATAAGAACACATGTCCTATGTATGACATATGTAGGACTTATGAGTAGCTTTTCAGCTCTGTTGGTCTCAGTTCTGGATTACACCTGAACAAGTACAGGTACAGTCAGGCACTCGAACCAGGGTTCCTATATCAGGTGTCAACAAAGTCATCCCTGTTTTCCTTGCCACTGTTCAGGGAAGCTGTTGGAGCTCATGGAAACCAAAGGGATTTCACAACTTTACAGAATCAGCATCTTAATCACATCGAAAATATTTCATTAATACAAAGCCAAGGAATGAAGACAAACATTTACCATAAGTAATTAGAGCTTTAAAAAGCAAGTATGCTGTCTGCTAGACAGTACCAACCAGAGTAATTTTTGTCTTCCAGGCATGAGTCAGAAGGTTAGATTAACTTTCAACACTACTATACTGGAATTAGTGATTGATATCTCAAAGTCTCATACTGTGGTGAATGGCATTTGCATACTTACCAGTGAAAGAACTTCACTCCAACAGGTACAAAAGTAGAGTCCAAAAAAGTCTAAGAAAACGAAGAATTCAAAAAGCCTGAGAGTACTTTGGTCTTAACAGAAGGCCTAGGATACATCTTCTGTAAAAAGAAGGAAAGTAGTTGGTGGATGTAAAAGTCTAAGAGATTCAAAAAGTGGGGTGGGAGAGGAAGGAGAGAAGAAGTGAGACTGGGATTTGGAACAAGATTCTATAAATGTTGCTTTAACTATTAATTGAAGAGTAAACAGCCCATTAAATTCTTATGGAATATGTCTATGAAAAGCAGTAGCACAAGTCAGATCTGCCCCATCTGGGTGTTGTTTAAGAAGCAGCCTCCTTGGAAGTGTTCCTCAGACTTTTTGACGAATGAACTTTCTGTAGGTTGTACATTTTAACACAGAATGCCTATTGTTTCCATCTGCCTTTGGCTTGTACAGTTCCTTGGGGGCTTAATACAGATTCAGACATTTAGTAGAAAGCAGGGCTTATTGAGTGGCAAAAGCACATTCTAGGAGAATGCACTAGGAACAAACAAAACAAAAAAACAAACAAAAAAACCAAACAAAAACAACATACAACCAACCACTGGTTTCTGCAGAAATGAAACCATTACAGAAGAAAAATGCTTCTAAAAAAGCACATACATTTTTCATGGAGTGGGCCTAAAGCACTTATTTATATTTCATCTCTGTATGACACAGTTTTGCTCATCTAATTCCATTTAGAACATTACAATTTTTTGTTTCAAATGTCTCTGTGCTGAAATGTATTCTCTAAAGTGCCCTGGAGCTGCTGGTATTGTGAATGTTATCTAAATGACTCATTTGAATTTTTAAGGACAACTCAGCTCAGAAATACAGTATTCTGTTTTTTGGTAATTTTTATTTTGAAGTTTTTAGTTTGGGGTGTAAAGAAGAAAGATGCAGAAAAACAGATAGCACTTGAATGGAGTTATACAATTGCTGCTGTTTTGTACCTTACAGGATGAAGTCAGACATGTGCAAGTGGCAGTTTCTCCTGATATGCACAGAGTGAATCTTGATTGCTTTTGGTGTTCCTGCAAAGGCATTTCACCAAAAAAAAACCCCAAAAAACAAACAACCTATATATCTCTGTCTTTGATCAGAAAATGAAAGACAACTATCAAACACTGCTGCTTATATGATGTCTGTTTCTGTGGTGCTGCTGCATATTTTATAAATAGAAGAATTTCATCCTAACAGTTCATGCACACATTGTCTTTGCATACCTATATATATCTGTGTGGTATATAAAATATAAGTGGTATATAAAATCCTAGATCCAGTGAAACAGAAGACTTCTTAAAATGGGCATTATATCATAATATTATGTACATAAACATTCAAAATACTTGCCCGCATATAGAGCAGGTCAGGTTCTGTGTCACGTATATCTCAAGGCCCAAAGGCTGCCAAGTCAGTATTTTGAAGGCAGACTTCATTATTTTGCTTAAGTAGACAGACTTAAGGGCTAAATTGTATGCTTTTTGAAAAAGGATTTGAACTCAGGAATACCTCATTAACTTCGCTGACATGGAAAAAGTCACTGTAGAAATTATACTCCTACAGTACCAGCACACAGCAAGACAGGATTTCATTGGCTATTGAGCTACTTTAACTACCAGAATGCCACTTAAAGTGAGTTACCTTTACTTGCACACTGGTAATTTCCATACAGAGCCAGAAAGCTGATTGAAGGGGATATCCTTTCAGACAGTACAGATACTCAGTTGAGATCAATCTATAGATTTACATTTCTTTACACATGGAAATGCACAATTTGAAGTGTATTGACTGTGGTCTGAAATCAAAACTAAAACAAGCTGGACTTCTGTTCCACAGAGAGTCAGCTTTTCTCAGGCTGCCAGAACAACACCTCTGAGGGAATGAGGCAATTTTTCTGAACGGAAAAGATTGCTTTCCTAAATAATCACCCAGCCTTAACCAAACAGACAGTATCATTCCCTAAAAGTTAAGGCCAAAAAGGATACCAGATGCACCTACTGTGTATTCACAGACCATTAATTTTAACCAGAACATCCTAGTGGATGCTCAAAGTAAGGTAAAAGCATTTCTGTGCTTAGAAAATTATCTGTTTAAGACACAGAGTTGGCAAGACCTGAGGAAGTTTACAGTGGTAAAGAATTAATCATGTGAGATGTAGACAAATAATCCTAACAGATGAACCACACCTAATGCTATATGAGGTGAAAGAGTGACAGAGCCTGCCAACCTGACCCAGGGAAAATTCCCTCCCAAACCAACTAAGGCAATTCACAATCACTGTCTATATCTTCTACAAAGAGATCTCCTGCTCTGGCCAATGTCTAATGCTGCAGGGGAAAGCAGTTAATAACAATGACAAGAAGCCACATACAAAAATCTTGGTTTGTTGCGCAAGGGAGGAGATGAAAAGAAAACTATCCTGATTTTAATTGTCTTAATGTGGAGTTGCTGGCTATAAGCTTTAAAGCTGGATGCTTTCCCATAAAGGAAAGGGATGAGAAAGGCTAGTTGTCCAGGCCAGGCTTGAACTCTCATGTTCAACAGACCTCACAGCCAGAAAGCAGCTTCTTATTTCAAGACTGAATTAGCTGAACTTCAGCTTCTGTCAGTCAGGTGGAAAAGCCTCTGCTGTCAGGTGTCTTCTTCAGATTGACCTCTCACCCTGCGCTTAAATTATCTGAATGCTCTGAATTCTTCAAGCCCCTCACCCTGTGTGAGACACTGGATTATTATATTCCTGGGTCTGAACCCACTCAGGTGTGCGTGTAAGGGGTAGGTCACGTTGAATCTCACAGAGCTGAGGTCATGGCCTATTCCACATGGCAGCCCTTGCAGTCTCACCAGCTGACTCCAGAGCCCTGCCAGTAAAGACACCACATCCCCTGGAGCCCCTAACCCTTACTCCAGTTTGGAGCCCCAGAGTGGCCAGTGGGCCAGAAGTCCCTGCTGGGAGGGGTGGACACAGAGGCCAGAGCACATAAAAACACCATATGTGGCCCCTCTTGGGACCTGCTACCTGGTCATGTGAAAGCTGGACTTCCACAGAACTCTCTGGTGGTAGTTATTTTTCTCTTATTCTTCTCTCTTTAGTTCTTCTTCTCTTTCTTTACTGTTTTTTTAGTATTTTGGGTAACTTAAAACCAAGTGGATTTGATATTGCTAAGTTGTGTGGGTTGGTGTGTGCTGGGTGAACCCTTTGTGGAATGCTTTATTTTGGTTGTATGTTACCCCTTTAAACTTTTGCCAAGAGCTCTTATTTTCTCCCATGTTTTCTAAAATCATCAGTAAAAGTATCTCCTGAGAAAAAGTTTATAGCTTTTTATTCTTTGTGCTATCTCAAGGTATTAAAGAACCAAAGGCTCTTCAAAACATTCAGTGGGCAAATTTGTGGAGCCTTGTACATTTTAAAAAGTGAAACTCCTGGCTGAGCTTGTCACTCTGGGGCTGGGGTCTTACATCCCAATGTTTGTTTTCTGGTCTTTAACTCAGATTATAGCCCAGCTTAGACACAACAGGACACATCACCTGATGAGGAAGCTTACAAACAGTACCACGTGTTTCTCTTTTTCATGGATCACATCATCCTTTTTTTGCCACAACACAGCAGGAAAGATTCAAAATAAAGAAATTATCTGTGATGCCACTTAAGTCTGTCCACAAGTCACTGCTTTCCAAAATATGATTTATTTCATTCTCCATGCCAACATACACTAGCTCAGGCTTTATTGTATTAAAAAAAACTACCGTTTTGTTGGAACAGAAACAATAAACTAGGTGATTACTCTTTACCTGGCCTTATTGCTTACTTCCTTGCCATTTTTTTCATTAAACTTGATGTTATACTGTACCACTGATTAAGACTTTCCTGGCCCACTCTCTGAGTAAGAACTACTGTAAAAGTACCTGAAAGAGCTGAATGAATTATGAGGAAAGGATGCTTCCTATAGAGACTGTCACAACTGGAAGCAGAGAAAGATTATTGAATGAGTATTTTAGGCAGTGGGTAAGCTATAAAGCTGAAAAATTTTTCTCTGCTTGTATAGAAAAAAGAAGTAGAAGAGAGATTTTGCTCAGGGGATGTCAACTGCATTGCTGATTGAGGTGGAAAATCTGTGAAGGAGCCCCTTGTTAGAACTGTTGGCAGTGTATCATCCATAGCAGTGCATGCTTTCTTTTCACCAGACAGGGATTTTTCATTTCATATATCATTTAGAACTTGTTGTAACACTTCCAAAAGTCACATTACATTGTCATACACTCCCATTAACACAAAGACTTTCACTTCATGAAGAAACTGGCTGCTGGGGAAGATGGGCATAGGAAGGAGGTGCTACAGGTGGCCTCTTCACATTGAGATGCTCTACTGACACATTCTGCCACAGAAGCTGTGTTTCTACTGAAGATGAATTGCATCTCCCCAGCTTCCAGCATCTGTATTCTGCATGATGCTTTGTACCTGGGAGTTCTGAATCTTTCTAACATCCTTCTTTACCACTATGTCAATTATATCGCAACATTAAATTAAACACAGGAGTTGCTTCCACCACATAACAAAATTTCTGAGACTTCAGCAAAGCTCAGCAACATTCCTATTCCCTAAAAAGAGAAAGGCCAGGCCATATCATATTTCCTTCATAAGGAGGAGATCACTTTTCCCACAGCAAAAACACTACAAAGTAAACCATGTCAGAAGTAGTAGCTAAAATAGTACTTTCACTGGTCAGGAATGGCAACACATTGGTGCTTCAAATTGCCATTCTAGAGTAGGAGAATGGAATAAACATGGACTATGATTTTTAAATTTCCATACCTTTGATTCTATGTGATAATCATCTTTCAAGGTTAAAGGATAAAAAAAGCAAAATTTAATTTGACCATTGTTTTCCTTTAATCCTTGCAGTGTCCGCATGTCTGATCTTATCAGGATACAAAACTATTGCCCTGCTACAGAGGCAGAAGTGTTCAAGGAAGCTGTATGAACACTGGATATGCTTTTTTGGAATACAAAGAAGGAATGGCTGATAGGGAAAGGGTCAGTTCAGCAACATAAGTTATGCAGTTTGTTAAAAACCTCTGCCACCACCATCCACCCCAAAAGCTTAGGTATTTAACAAGGTATCTGTTAGCAATTTGGTGAAATGGGATGATATCTATCACTAGATAAATACTTACACATAGAGTAAATTAATTATAGATATGTAATGTTAAGAAAAAATTGTATAACTGCATACACTGCCAGTATTCCTGTTTATATACCTCCTATTTAATACCGTTATTGATGATCTGGATGAGGGGATCAAGTCTACCATTAGCAAATTTGCAGACATCATCTAGTTGATCAGGAGTGTCAATCTGCTGGAGGAAGCTCCGTAGAGGTATCCAGGCAGGTTGGATAGCTGGGTCTCAACCAACAGTATCAAATTCATCAAGACCAAGTGCTGGGTCCTCCACTTTGGCCACATTAACGCCATGAAGTACCACAGGCTGGGGACAGAGCGGATGGAAAATGTCTGGCAGGAAAGGACCTGGGGGTGCTGGTCAGCACCTGGCTGAACATGAGCCAGCAGTGTGCCCAGGTGGCCAAGAAGGCCAATGGCATCCTGGCTTGGATCAGAAACAGTGTGGCCAGCAGGACCAGGGAAGTGATTCTCCCTATATACAGTGCCTGTGTACTCAGCACTGGTGAGGCCACACCTGGAGTACTATGTTCAGTTCTGGGTCCATCAGTTCAGGAAGGACATCGAGGTGCTGGAGCATGTCCAGAGAAGGGCAGTGAAGCTGTTGAAGGGTCTGAAGCACAGATCCTTTTGCTATGAGGGGCAGCTGAGGGAGCTGGGGTTGTTTAGCCTGGAGGAGGCTCAGGGGTGACGTTATCTCTCTCTACAATTACCTGAAAGGAGGTTGTAGTCGGTGGAGTTTGGCCTTTTCTCCAAAGCAACTAGTGACAGGACAAGAAAACATACCCTCAAGCTGTGCCAGGGGATGTTTAAGTTGGCCATTAGGAAGAATGACTTCACCAAAAGGGTGATTAGACATTTGAATGACTGCCCCGGGGAAGTGGTGGAGTCACCATCCCTGGAAGTGTTTAAGAAAAGACTGGATGTGGCACTTAGTGCCATGGTCTAGTTGATAAGGTGGTGTTCTGTCCTAGATTGGACTTGATCATCTCAGAGGACTTTTCCAACTTGATTGTTTCTGTGATTTTGTAATAGTCAATTACAACCCACAAGTAAATATTACAACTTTAAATAGTAGTACCAAATATCCCTGTTTGTCAACTTATCTATTAACTTCATGTGCAGTCTTCACAATCCTAAACCCACCTATTGCTATACACTTCATGAAATACTGTGTTCAAAAATAGCTTTAACAGCAAATTGTAGACAGGCTGACACACATGCCAAAGCAACTTAAAGAGCTAAAAAGAAGAGTAAAACAAAGTTATACTACTCAGAGCCTTGTTGGTCTGGCTACAAGAAACTCTTGGATCTTTACCTGAGATCTTGGAAAGTGGATTGAGTCACTTAACCAAAACTTTTCCTCCTTCTTAAGAATTGTAAAGGGATTATAGTTATTGTTTGGGCCAACCAGGTCATGGCCAGCACTGACAAACAAGTGATACTAAACACCAGTGCCGGTGGCATAAGGTGGCTTAATGCTAAGACAACCCTTTCTAAAAGGTTTCAAGTCATTTGAATGAGCAAAGACATCCTGCTGCTTCTGCTTTGCTCAGACAGTGTTGCCTTTTACTTTGGTAACAAATTTACTTGAAAAATTAAGCCAGGATTTATACCTCTATAAACTCATTTATACTTCCATTTATTCTCTAAGGATAATTCAAGACATAGCAAACAACTTCTGTTTGATGCACTGCTTACCCCTCAGCTCCTGTGAGTGTTTGCTTCAGGTATTTTCTCTTGGAAATATTTGCTGTTTTCAACAGCTAAGAGGAGTAGCTATGATTCCAGAAGCCATGGTGGCATTCAACTCCTCCAAATCTCTTATGTATCACTTGTCCATGCTCTGGATGTTCACAGATTACAAGGGAAGACCTTAGGGGAAAAGAAATCAAAATAAAAATTCTTATACGCAGAAAAAGAATTTCAGGACAAAAATGTTAGATCATTAAGGAGAAAACATCTACATTCATAATGGACAGATCTTTTTTAAATTTCTTTTCAAGCGTACTTATTCTATACACACTTTGATGACATACTAAAAAATGTCTTAAAGCCATAGATCTAATCAGAAACTTCAAGAGCTGAGAGTTGATGGCATGCTGCACTTGCTGTTTTGATGAGTTTACACTCCATGAAGAGGAAGGAAACATCCCCCTGCACAGCATATGGCATCACTACAGGAGATAGCAACAAGAAACGACCTTCAAGGGACCATCTGCCAGTTCTGCTCCAGTCACACCTCCTCCTTGCCCACAACATGACCCTTATACCAAGGAGACCAGCAAAGGATGCACATGGGAAACATCCTAAACAGTTAAAGCTCATGCTAGGCTTGCATCATTCACTTCACCTTTGTTAGAGTTTTTCCCATCAAATGCCAAGAGCATTTAACCTTTAACACGGTTGTCCAGAAGCATCTGAACACACCACAGAAACAATGGCCCAGAGGTGGTTATCCATTCCTCACTGCTTCCACATCTTCAAATATTGTTTCAAAGAATAACAAAGGGAGGAAACTGCTAAGACAAAATGTGATCTTTATGGCAGATGGTACCACAGGATAAATGGCTGTTGGTCTGCTGTAAATAATTCATCATTGTCAAGTGTGTGGTGCACCAGTCATCTCAACAGAAGTATGTGATACTAAGAAAAATGTAACATTTGTCACAGAAGTACCACAGACATCATAGGGCTTTCTTTTTAACCCAAGTTAGGCACAAGAATATGGTAGACAGAGCCAAGCAAGTCTTGAAAGTACACAGGAACAACACCCTTATACACACACCTCTCTGCCAGCTGTCTGACCCTCATAACCAGAGACAAATAAGCTTAGTGGCACTGAGTGTCCATTCACTTACTTGTGAGAAGGTGAACAGAGAATGAGAGGAATGGGCAGGAGCCTTGTTCTGTTTCTCTCCTAAGCCCCCAGTGTGGTAACCAGGGCACGTTGTATTTCCTGCACATTTAGGCCACCAGCAATTTATAATACATGTCCTAGAGAAAAAGTGAAGTAGGGGACCAGCTGGGACTCACAAGCTACCATACAGCATTACAACTCCTAGCACAGAGCCTGGGACAGCACAGCTCATGCCACACTGCTCTACCATGGTGTTCAGCCTCCTATTTTGGGGGTCATATGTGAACGGGTGGGAAAATAGGCAGTCAGCAAGTGGAAGACACAGTTCTGAATACTGTCCTTACAATGTACCTTCATTTCCCTTAGATGACTCTGGAGATACCAGAACTATTATTCCCAAATTATAAGGAAGACCAGCAAAACAAAGAACAGCATTACCTGATGCACAAGGGAAAATCCAAGCAAAGAACTGTATACACAGAGTTACTTGTTGCCCACACTTGTCTCCCCAGTAACTACATAGAGACAAGAGGCTGCTTGACCTGGAAGGGTGGTTTGAGTCACCTATTAATCTCCTTCCAGAAGAGAACCCCTAATCCATTTTAGGTGCTGAATAGCAGCTTTGAATACATCCTTAGGGTTCTCCTTCGTCTACATCTCTTAAAAAACATACAAGGTTGTTACAGCTCCCAGCTCAAGAGTACAGTTATTTATCTCAAGAGAAATATTTTTTTAATCCCCTGAGTTTCTGGCTGATGCTTGTGCATTCCAAGCAACAGTGAGAAAGGCTTCCCTAGCAGCCATAATGAACAGGTCTCAGGACCAGCCCAAAGGATGTCTGACACCTGCCCTGGGCAGACACATTTCCTCGAACAGCAGGCATAGATAGGATGTCAATGCTCTTCCAACCCATAGAAATAGCAGGTAGACCTGAGATATGAGATGAATATAGCCTTCATTCAAATAAAAAAATGCTCATGCAAAATAGTCTCAACAATCCCTCCCCCAGTTTTTTTTCCCCTTCTTGTCACTTCTCTCTCATTTTTGCTCATTTTATCCACATTACAGTTGTAGCCATGTAAATGACAGGCTGTGGCCTAGCATCATGTGACAGATCATCCTACATCAGCTCTGAAAAATGGAGATGCTGTCAACTGTCTGGTTCTCCTCACATTCACTGTCAGCATCAGTGCATTCAGGCAGCATGTCACAGCCATCTGAACAAGATGAATACAGCACTGTGAACATCAGCTTGGGAACAGAGTCAATCAAACATGTGACCACAACCATACAGAAGCATTTGTGCTGAGAAACTGCCACAGAGAAAGGATTCCTAGTGCCCTGCTATGTACTGCCACTGGTGGTTTTTAATTAAAATATCTGCTTGAGCTAGTTGAAAAACAAAGAGGGATTTTTATGGTGAGGCTTTCCATACAGAAGCTCGTAAAGAAAACCTCAGCAGCCCCTGGGGTTGAAGACAACCTTAGCATGGACTACAACTGTCAGAGATCAGTCTCACTGTTCCTAATCTCACTGGACTAATCTCACTGACTGGCTCCCACCAAGGGATTGACTCTCCTGTGCTACCCACATGCCTCTAACAGAGGGTCAGAGGAAATAATGTTGTCTCCTTTTCCCTATCTCGTCTGTCTGAAGGTTGTGCATTCCTTATCAAGCAACCTTGAAATAAAGGCCTTTCCCATATAACATGAAGCTGCACAGTGAAAAATTGTAAAGGGCATGAAATTGGAAAATGAATGTTACTCCTGTGCCACTGTATTTCATCTGAAAAGATCCATAGCTTCTCCTTTTTTTCCCATCTTGCCTCTCTCTGTCCCTAGAATGTTCCTCGTAAATATATGCAGGTTTTTATGTGCATCTCTTATAAAATGTCTGTATTCTGTTGCCTGCTACAGGTTGGTCTCAGAGCTACAATCACTACACAAACAAGTAGGAAAATGTTAACCCATTGTGCTTGTGCTCAAATTGGTTTCAACATCAAGAAACTTTAGCAGTGGTCTGGAAGAACAACAGAAATGCCTTTAGCAATGCAGTGACAAAAAGAAGCATTCACCCAGTTGAAGTGGCATTTATAGGCAAATTTTTGAGCACTGTCCCAAAATGAAAAATAAAATAAATATCATAAAAACATCAGGAAAAATGCCAAAGCAGCAATGACTTTGCAACAATCAGAGAACAGTCCTATTCAAAGAGAACATGATTTCAGCTCAGACAAAAGATGACTGTCTCAGCTGTGCTGGCAGGTTCTCCNGAGGATCCCTTCAGGACTCTTCTGCCCCTAATGTGACTCTTGACAAAAGGAGTCCTTGCCTTCTAGACATAGAATGTGCCTGCAACTGAGCTAGGCAATGTATCTAGAATATGATACTCATTATTAAAAGCAGAAAAATTCAAGACAGTTTACTTGAATTAGTACAAATGTTCCTCAAATTCCAAAAGACGACCACTATAATTCTTGCAGACTTCTCTACTGTCCTTCTCCCACTCAGCAGGGACAGCCATACAGAGAAGTTATGTTCACATGCAGCTGTGGATATGAGTTAAACGAAGACCCTACTTCTGAAAAATATACCAAACTGTACAAGCTACAACTGCCCTAAGATTTCCTTAATCAAATAGATGCATTTATTTAAATAGTCCCCTGCACTAACAAGGACTTTAAAACAGCTCAGCATCAGTGGAGGAGAACTAGAAAGTGAGATAGTTCAGAGCTGGGGCGGGGATTATATAAATTTTGGAAAGTTTCTTCAGTTTTATATTAGTCTGTGCTCCTGTCACACACACATAAGAAAATAAGCAGTGAGCCTAGGCTAAGACTGTACTTGCTTCTGCTAATATGTAGACTTAGTCCATTGGGAGGTAAAAAATTCCATTTTATTTCACAAAAGACAGAGAAAAAAA
>WEIV01006055.1:64383-82762 GCA_013390005.1 Calyptomena viridis | reverse complement strand
ATAACCATTAAAGGGAGCTGTACTAAACTAAAAACAAGTAGCTGCAAATGTTAGGAGTGGACTGAAGACTCAATTCTGCAACATCCTACTCAGGGAAGCAGATAATAATGTATCTTAATTTTGTGTAAAATTTTACATGAGGAACAGCTTGAAGAATTTATGCATATTTTGCAGTCCTCTGGAGTGTTTTCTCATGAAAACCAGGTATGGAAATTGTCTTTTGGATCTTTTCATGGTAGTTGATAAAGGGAAATAATTTTCAAGGACAGAAATGGCAAGTAAGTGCCTGATGCCCAACAATCATCTTCAAAATACTTGAGGGACCAGGGCAAGGCTATTCACCCACTGTTATGTACAAGGAAGAAAGAGTGTAATCAATTTGCATAGTTTCCCTCAGGAGGTTGAGGACAAACAGAAATAAATCTGAGGTCACTGCAGGCTAACAAGGCAATTACCTTACCCTCCTTTTTCCCAAGGGTTGTCCCTTGTGCTTTTATGAGTTTCAGAAGAGCACTCAGCAGATGCTTAACTTCCAAAGTAAAGGCTTGTATCAAGGGTTTGCTCACATGCCAACCTGACCATTTAGAGGACAAGGACATGTTAAAGCATTTCCCTGATTCAGGGCTTGGATGAATAGACAAATCTTCAGATTTTTTTTCAAGTCTCTTATTACTCTGCTGAAATACTCAACGACTTAACTCATGTGATGTACATTGCAATTTAAATTATCTGCTCATAAGTACCTCTTCTTTTGGCCTAGCTTTTTCTGTTAACCTTTTCACAGTTTCAGAAAAAAATCTGTAAAATGTGCTCATCTTCTACATGTATTTATTTATTTATTTAAAAGTCAGCTTTTCATATTTACCTCCAAATCATGTACCCTTGGAATATATGAGTCATATCCATAGCAATTAATGGCTGTAAATAATGCAATGTCATGTAACAATACAGAGATACAAAAGCCATGTGTTAAAAAACGTGGACAGCCAGCTTGTAGTACAACATTCTCAATATTCCCATTGAGATGGGAATATTCATATTGGTAGTTTTACAAGAAATATAGTATTTTGGTCTAAATTTCTTTTAATGTTTTCTGGACCCAATCATAATTGTGTCTTCTTAGACAGTATTTTTGTTTCAGACCCACACAGAGTGCTTTATAGATACTGGGAGAAATAAAATACAAGGGGAAAGAGGAAGAGAACAATTAATATGATTTATTAATATGAAATACGCATTAATCATTAGCCAGCCATTCTGCATTTATCACTTACCAGAAGGCTCATCATTCAAATAATTTTTTGTGCCAAAGTTAATTGCCTGATCCTGGGGATGATCTTCCTTCCCACTGAAATCAACAAGACAACAACTTTCACTAACTTTCACAGGTACACATTTTGCCAGATATATGCCCCTTCATGGCAGCTGAAGAACTATCCTTTTGTTGTTCCTCCACTTCCAAATAAAATACCTCCTAGACCTCATCTTTATTTAAGATAACATCTGTACACTCATCTCTTTAGCAATTGTTTTAACCTACAGCAGTTATTTCATTACCGAAGATACTGAGAATATTGTAAGGTTTTCTCTGTAAATCACTATTTGCTCCTCTGTTTTACTTTCACAAGTGCAACCACTACAAATACAATATTTATCTGAATATACGGGTTTAATGTTTTCCCTCGAAACCACTAATTTGAATATCACCACAGAGTAAAAAATAACATACACTTTCACCAGGAAGGCTGCTCAGTAGAAGGATAGTACATCATAGACAATACATATAATGCATCACCTATCACAGCATCTGCTATGTCATATCTTTACATAAGAGAATGTCTTGCTCTGCTTTACCCATCAGACTGCTGATTCCAGAGACTGAAAATCTCCTGGTGCTCATACCTTACTTCTGGAATAAGGGTCAACCATCTTCACCTCCTTCAACAGATACCAGCATGTACAGGGAATTTGTAAATACATAAGCATCTTGGTTCATCTTGGTCCATGAACCTAGAAATTCATAAAAGTCTAGGGTTCACTGCAATTCAGAGCTTGAACATGAGCTACTCATTCAGTATAGTAGCTCAGACAGACTTGAAAAACAACTGGACAACAGGCAGATCTATGTGACTCAGATATACAAGCATATTTCTTTAGAGTTATTATGCTACATGCATCAGCAAGCAAAATAATCACACAATTCTACTCTGCATCACAGAGAAGGTTTTCCCTTCCCACACACACAGTACACATTTATCATTAAAATGGTCTCCACAACATTTTTGTCACTGAAATAGCACTACCAGAAAATTGTTGCTAATTCTTTTTTCGTCTTTCAGAAGAACTGTTTCCCCATTATTTTATTTTAAATGTTCACATCATTTTGAAGCAATTTTCAAAAATCACTGACATTTTTATTTCACTACAAGCAGTCTTTTCTTAGCCATCACTAAACAAGAATGTAACCCCTGCTGTTTTCTGTGAATTGGCATTTTCAAAAGTTGAAAATTATTAAAAAATTGTTTGGAGTCCGGTTTTTAGTGAAATGCAGCATAGAAAAGTTCACTGGAGATGTATCCATTTCAAATGGTGTATATTATGTTGTTACAAAAAAAAAAATTCTGTACTTTTTGGTTGCCTAGTTAAACCTACAATAATTTCTATTAAGAGCTTCTGAATGTGCTAATGTACTTCAATTCCCTTGAATTCAATGAGAGTAAGATACTTCAGCATCTCACAAGGAGGTAACTGCCACCACAGGACTGGATTTTCAAAGGACACAGTTTATCAAACTACCTTTGTCTTGAAAGAATTCAATTTAGTCAGCCCCAAAGCCTGTCTCAGTCATACAATACATGTTTACAATACAGCTATTTCTCCCATTGTCCAGTGCACAACTTTCAAAAACAGCTATTATGACTGCCTCCATAGTCCCCAGTCTCTTTAATTTGCAAAACTGCTCATCTGTTTATTGAAATGTCACCAGAGGACTTGACCATTGTATGTCAGGGAGTCTATCTAAAGTTATAAGAGCAAACAAACAAACAAAAATGCAGGTTTCTGACAAAAAACCAAGCTGGTTATTGGTTGCAAAACGTAAGAGGTTTGAAGAATTCAAGCCATGTTAGAAGGTTCTGGATTTCAAACAATGAAAACAATCATAAAAATCACAGAAACTGCACTGACTACATTAATTTTCTTGTAAAAGTGTCACAGTTACAGATGGTAACAATCTGGAAATAGCTGCAAAGAGAAAATAATTGCAAAAGGATGAAAATGTATTAATGCTTAACCGTACTGGATGTGTGGGAAAGCATATTCTGATATATTCCGGCTGTCCTTAATTCATCATCCCACTGCACTAAGCGCCCACTTTTACAAACAAAAACATTGCCTCAGTTGTTGAAATCCTTTATTTAGTAATCTATGTAGGCTGAAATGTTGAAAATGGTTTCTAAATTCCTGGCTTCTGAATCTGTCTTCAAAGTTGTCTTTGTCTGTATTATCATACATCTGCAAGCTTTAATCAAAGGTCATTAGATCTACCAACTTCTGTCAAACATCCTAACATCATTCCTTCCAAGGAAAGATCTACTATTTTAGAACTTGCAAGGAAATGCCATTTAATCCAAAATCATTCCAAAATAAAATGTCACACCAAGGATGAAAGGCAGGAAGAGCAAAACCTTGGAGTATCCTTGAAAATGAGTATCAGTATAGCTCAAGAATCTGCAAAATAGCAGACAAGATTTAGCCAAACACCCAGACATCAAGCACCCATGACATCCATGTCCTTTTTTAGCACCCACAACCAAGCAGTGCTCCATGAAACACTGCTCAGTTGCTGCACAAGATGATCAAGTACCTTGCTGTCAAAAATCACCCAGGTTACTAGTAACCTCTGCCTCAGGTGCTCACAATTGCCCACATGGTCTAGAAATTAACCCCAAGCCATTTGAGGTGTGCTAAATTTTCCACTGTGGATCAGGCAGGTTGCAGGGTGGAACACCACACTTCAGCAGTGTGTGCCCTGTGCTTCTCACAGGTACTTGTATAGGCAGCCTCCAGGTAATTCCATGTAATCCTCTTGGAAAAAATACTGTGTTGTATTCACTTTCTTGAGATAGATCTGCAATTCTATTTGCATTAAATGCAGCCTTGGAAGAAGTGTGACAAATTAGGCATTTCCCCCCACTTATAAATCACAAATGGCTATTCTGATACAGAGGTGCTCATAAGAGCAGGGAGGCATTTACAATTCTCTCTCTTCTGTAACCCCATCAAGGTACTACCCTCAAAGAAAGCCCCTGATGTTTAGGACTTTTGAGAGCTGCCAGTATCAGTAGAACAGGAAGAAAGGGACCACACATGTTGACAAGATGCACCACTCAGCAACAATGAACAACTGCAGCTTCTCATGAGGTGACACAGCTACTTAATGTCCTTTGCCAAGAAAATGTCTCTGAGCCTCCAACAAGCCCTGATCAAGGATAGAAAAGGTTTCCAGAAATGGAATCATACTAATGCTATTGGGGCTATTTAATATCTGTTCCTACAGATTACTGCAAAATTACCACAGCACAGTGCACAAAGTAATATCCTATTGCCTGGACTGGCAAAAACAAACAGTACCACTGTATAGATCTATCACCCTACCTGTGAAAACAAAACAAGCACACATACTACCATGTTTTTACTTTTCTGCTCAGACCATAAACTGATCTACTTTAGACAGTGACCCAAACAGACTAAATGCATTGTGGACCCACCAATAGCCTGCTCCATTTAGCTTAGCCATAAAGCTAGGAACCACAGCACACATGTTCCTCACCTTTTTCAGTGTTGTTTGCAACTCCTGACATCATTAAAAACAGAAACGATAAAACACCACATAGTACAGGATCCAGGCTGTGGAAAACACACAGCAGAGCCCTTCAAGTGCCATGGCCAAAGAAAAGCAATTCCATACTCCATAATGGGTACAATTTTAGTTTTGTGAAGAAGGCATATTAAAGGGTGAAGTCTGAGCACACTTGCAGTGTACTGTATGTTTTCCAGCTGTCCAGGCATCACAGGACTAAGACAGATGTTTACACGTGAAGAAGCTCAGCTTTCTTTCCAAGCAATGTACATTCAGAAGACCTGCTAAACACTGAATGCCTTTATGTCACTGCCAAGCAGTCATAATGAATGAGGCACTTCTCAATCCCAGCTAAGATCAAAACACTACTGGTGAAGAAAAAGAAAGGTCCTTCTGTACTAAATAAACCAAGGCTTCTGCACTGCCAAACAGTCCTTTCAGGGGTTCAAGTGGAGCCTGAGAGGGACATGATAGAGAACACAATAGTCCCTCTTCTGCAGAAGCAAAAGAAGAGTGCTCTCCTGCTTTCCAGGCCTGAAAAAGCAGTGTTACCCTCAACTTCCATATTGTCTCAGCTGGTGTTATAAAACATTCCATCTGCTTCAGCCACAGACTCAGTTATCTTACAATGCTTAATCTATGCAGGCACTCACACTATTACTGGAAATTAGTGTTCATTTCTGAAACTCTTCAAAGGCAAAAAGTAATGAATGTTTTATTCTCAGAATCCCTGTGGATACATGTCCCCACTCTCACCATTACTTTTTTCCTCCGTATTATGTTGAGAAGATGAGATCATGCACATAGACTCTTATCCTGATAGTCTAACTGAACTGAGATCTGGCTTTCTGAAAATTGGGTTAGAAGCAGAATAGTATTTGCAACTATGCAATGACATAGTTGCATGATGTTTGTTAATGTTCTCTAGAGCTTATGATCAAGTGTATGCACCACTCTACAGAATATTCACAACTTCAGTTACATTCAGTTTATCTGTGAAAGGGTTTGTTTTCCTTGCATTAGACAACAGAATTTCATTGTGAGAGGAAGTTTTAGTTTCTTTTATTGTTACTTGGACAGAACAGTGTGTGGGTTAATGGATCTTCCCATAAAATAGCTTTAGTCACTTCAAACACAAATGCTGAAGAGTTGTTATATCCTAAATTGTAGCTGCAAAGGGCTCCTTAGCATCATTGTCCTAAAGTGGGAAGAATCTTAGCTATGTAAACACTACTTCTGAAGAAGATTAACACATGGAGATCAAGTTCCTGTCATGATGAGCTCATAAATTGAGTTTTTGGGGTTTTGTTGTTTGTTTGTTTTTAAAAAAAGGGTACCAGAACATTAGTTTCAGAAAAGCTAACTCTAGCTTAGGTTCCTGCTGCTATTTCCCAGCTGGCACTGGGCTACTCAGAACATCATTATTCTCTAGATATATTTTTACTCTATTTATGTATTTCCATTTACTTCAGTTAGAAATAAATGAAAAGTTCAGTCTTTTGCTACTAATAAAAAGATTAGACATTTATGCTAGGCTTTGTAATACCTACCAAGCATACTCAATGTCAATAGCAATAACCATGCCCAAGTTCTACAGGAGAAACCCTTTGGTCTCTTAAGTGGGTGAATGGAATAAGTCCCTTTTCAACTGCAAAATTACACCTGAAACACTACTCATTTTCAGGTTTAAAAAACGCAGATGTGAAACTTTCTGGTTATTTTTTCCAGATACTCTTCCTCATTCATTAGGTTCACAAGAGATACTGGAAATACAAAAGGGTTTTTAAACTGAAGTAAACAAAAATTATTTAGGGAAAAGTAAATAACACACAAGATACACTCTCTCATTTAAGGAGCATGATAAGCGTCTAAAGCTATGGAACAATAAGGTCACTTCTTTTTAAAAATCACAGTGGTACCAAACCAGTGAAGCATTTCAGCAACTTTAGAAAAACATACACTGAAACCAAGTCCAATGAAAAAATTAATCTCTCACATTTACAGTCTAATTCACTAAAAGAGGCTTTCCCCAGTTGCAGCTCTTCAGAATCAAAGCCTGCATTCTCCAGAAGCCACCTCTCCAGCACAAGGCTTCTTGACCAGCAGAAACACCCACCCTACCTGTCTTACCTGGTTTTCTTAAACCCTAACTAACACAAATACACAAGCTGTTAAGTCAGGCTAACCTGAATTCTGCTGAGCATCTCTTTCATGGTTAAAGTGAAAAAAGTTGTGATTTTCTCCTAAAATCAGAACACAAAGAAAGGTTACACAACAAAACATGCACAACTCCACAAAACAAAGCTCCAATATGATGCTGCATATGCTTACTGAATATAAATAATACTGAATGTCTACTTTATGCAAATGAAGATTGCCAGTAGTTAGATTTTGCCCTTTCTTCTTCAGGGCAAGCAGACAGCTTTCTTGATATCTATTCTTTCTTATTTAGAGCTTGTGCATGAAAGAATGCCGAGGTGGCCTGTTCAGAAGATTCTTTTTCTTACAGTAACCCATTTCCCCAGGCCAGGGAACCTATTGACAAAAGGTTAGTCCCATATGTAGTCATGCTTTTAAATACACTTGAGGAATCAAATACAATTAGTGACAATACAGAATCCTTGAGTGCAACTTGAAATGCTTGCTTAATTTCTAGTGAATTTTACTGTTATGACTACTGTTATTTGGAAGGAGGCTACCTGGCACAGGATCAAGCAATACACCAAGAATTTTGAATGTGGAGCAAGGTATTAACTTTTACAAGAGTTTAGTTGCAACCTCCCACCAGTAACTGTCTTTAAAAAGACATACATGAAAAATAAGGAAAAAAAAGTACTTTTAAAAGTTCTACTACTTTTAATTAGTGCTACTACTTTTAAACACTTTAAAAGAAGACTTAAAAGTACAACTAAGCTTATAACTGGGATTTGTTTTACACAAATAGAGAAATATAATTTGCATGGTAAAAAAATGAAAGCTCTGTCTGCTGAATGGACAAAGTCAATTTAACTGAGCAAGACTTTAAAAGCAGGATTCTCTATCCATAAACAATATAAATACCATACCTCTAACAGTTAGTAGAATACATGGAGACATTAAAATCCCTCAATTCCAGGTGCTATAAAGTTAACTTTTACTGTCATGCAAGAAGTCATAGTCATACCAACAAGTGCTGGTTACTGATTTATCTTCCACTCGAGAAGGAAAGTTCAGCTTGAACTTTCATCATTCTCAAGACCTTTTATTTTTTTAAAGATTACTGTCAATCAATGTTTGTGCTCAAAAAAACCCACAAACTACTTTCCTCTGCTCCTGGTTCCTTAATTACATATCCACCTAGGACGGGGCAACCCCAGAAGTACATGCAGGCTGGGAAACAAGATGCTGGAAGGCAGTGCTGTGGAAAGGGACTGGTCAGTGGCAAGTTGAATATGAGTCAGCAGTGCCCTGGCAGCCAGGAGGGCCAACTGTGTCCTAGAGAGCATCAGGTAAAGAATCACCAGCTGGTCAAGGGAGGGGATTGTCCCACTCTGCTCTGCACTAGTGCAGCCTCACCTTGAATATTGTGGCTGTTTTGGGCACCACGATATAAGAAAGATATTCATCTCTAAGAGAGTGTCCAAAGGAGGGCAACGAAGATGACAAAGGGTGTGAAGGGGAAGCTGTATGAGGAGCAGCCGAGGTCACTTGGTCTGTTCAGCCTGAAGAAGGGGAGACCTCATTGCAGTGACGACTTCCTTGTGAGGGGAAGAAGAGAGGCAGGCACTGATCTCTTCTTGGTGATGACCAGTGACAGACCAGAGGGAATGGCCTGAGGTTGTGTCTGGGGAGGTTTAGGTTGGATATTAGAAAAAGGTTCTTTCCCCAGAGGGTGGCTGGGCACAGGAATAGGCTCCCCAGGGAAGTGGTCACAGCACCAAGCCTGACAGAGTTCAAGAAGTGTTTCAACAATGCTCTCAAGCACATGGTGTGACTCCTAGGGGTGGTCCTGTGCAGGGCTAAGAGTTGATGATCCTTGTGGGTCCCTTCCAACTCATCATACACTGTGATTCTGTGATATTACCTTGAGATAATCTTAAAATGTTTGTAATCTTCTTTAAAGCAAAACCCTTTGGGTATAGGAACACAAAAAGACTTAAAGTAAGTTTTTATTCCTAATCTATTTGTACCTGTCTTGCTAAGTACAAGGCATCAACCAAGCCCACATTCTGCATTTAAATTTATAATGCTCAGTTCACCAGAGGGATTTACCTTTGCATGCAGGAAAGAGGCCTGGTTCAGATACATCTTAATGCCTGAATCATTTTCAGAAAAACTGATTATGCAAATGAAGATGAATAGCGTTAAGAAACATATCTTGAAGTTCTGAGTTGTAGCAGGAAAGGGTTGGTTTAATACGTGTCCTTTTATCCATAGTTGAGCAGTACCAGATACTGTGGGCTTGTCAGCACTGGCCATTCAACACAACAGGTCAGCCCCTGCTAGAGATATGAGACCAATTCTATAGATTCTTCCACTTCCCTTCTCCTTATTCATCCTGTAAAACACCCTAAGAAAGGTTAGCATTTGTAGGATTTGGATTATACCCACAGTATAACATTTTAATCTTGTAGACACTAAACACCACTCACAGGAAAACATGTAATGTCCTCAAGAAGCTGTTTACCAAGCACAGCCTCACTGAACCAACATAATTAATGAATATTAATCCAGACAATAACTCAGCAGACAGACAGGAATGCAGTGTCAGCACCCAGCAAGATGAAAATGGGATGCCTTTCTGTGTGCAAAGAAGGCCAACACTTTCATATTAAAGGAATTGAAGGAAATGAAAAAGAAAAGGCTGGGGAATTCAGTTGATGGTAGATTTTGCACACTGTAAGACTTTTATTTCTGGAACAAGTTTTTACCTTTTTGGTTTTAAAATGAGAAACTGTGAGAAACTGGTGTCCCAGTAAGTCTTAAAAGGTAGTAAATTGCATCTTTCTAAATTCCTTTGTCAGACAGCAAGAAGCAATTAAACTCCATTTTTGCCCAAATGAGCAGTACATAATTGTATAATTTCAGTTACAGCACTGAATGGGAGACTGGGAGAACAATCCATCTTCTTGTGTCTCTGTGCTGGCTATGCCAAATCACAGGAGGAAACTAGAGACTGGGTTGTTTGCCATACAGCCTCTCCAGTCCTTGCAATCTTATCCCTCATCTCAGGGTATCTGATGCCTATTCAAAAGCAGAATTTTGGATCTACTGGTTGGTGTGATACATGGTTTTATTTGAAGAGTTGCAGATGACTCTTCCCAGGGAAGGGTAGAAGTAATCCACCGGGTCATGAAAACCTACTATGAAGGTCTTTATATATCTCTGTCTGCTCTATATGGAATTGTACTGAGATGATTAAAACCAATTCCAATTGTTTTCATTATACTGCTTTTCCAGAGGAAAAATAAATTATATTTTTCATAAAAGTTGTCTGGTTTTTAGCCAAACTGACTTTATTTAGGGTGCAATTAGTTTCGAAAAGCATATATATTGTCCCTTCATAGGGAGCTATATAGCTCTTTTGAGGACAAACAGAAGAAACTTAATCAGAAAACATGAGCTAAAGGTATAAATATATTTTAAATACAATGCTAATTTTTCCAGAGCAATGGAGACATAAAAAACATTAATTTGCTGCATAGATGGTTATGGGATCTGTTGGCATATTTTTACTACTAACTCTCAGCAGTACAAAAGTTCTTTGAGAAGCAAAACTAATGAAAATTGGTTGGTTTCCTATCAATCAGGATCACACAGACTATGTCTAATACTGTACATGCTCGAGGCACAGATTTTCCTCCACTTTCAGGACATTCATAACATCACTCTCCTCTGCTGATCTCCACCACACAGTAATATGTTTATGTTGCTGCCTTTATGTCAATATGGACATCAACCATATATCTCACCTCCTTACTTTCATGACTCTTGTAGTTTCCTAAGATCTATATGAACTAAATATCTTTAGAACTTGTGTCGAATTTGGTTAAAAATGTTGAAAGCACTGAGAAGTTAAAAGGAGACATATGCAGACAAGCAAAAAGCATGATATTTTTTCATCCATGCTTCCTGAGGAAAACAAGCTAAAAAATGAGTAGTTTTTCAAAGCTAGTTCAAATAAGGAGATACATTGTATATCCTGTTCAGCAAGCCTTTTTAAAACTATTGGAATGCAGTTGCATTCATAAACAGCTATAAATACTTCTCATAGAAACAACATATAGTTGCTGTTTCTCCCTGCTCCCAGCCAAATCTCATCTCTCCAAATCTATGAGAAGAGCCTATTTTGGAAACTGAACTTCAGCAATGTGTGTACTTGTGCAATTTGGAGAAGGACAAGCTTTTTGAGAAACAAAACCAACATAAAATTCCCTTCTATCATTAGTTGCATAGTTTTCCTTTACTGCTAAAAAGAGCAGTGATTTTAACCTTAATGAGATTAGGAGGCAGAAGCTATCCCCCTTTTAAAAATTTGTCAAGAAGGTGCTTTTATTTTCACCTTAAAATAAAGCAAATTCAACATCTCATACCTGCCTTGTGAATTTACCCCACAGAAAAATGTGAAGAGCTTGTTTTCGTGGTGCTTGTGTCTAGAAAAAGTTGATCCATGCCTTTGCCATATCAAAAATAATACATTTTTCTGTAACATCAAGGAAAGCTTCAGGAATCGGGGAACGACAGGAACAGTACAAATTCATAAGGGTGTGCAATCCACATTCTTAAGAGAATATTGATTTGAGAGGACTTTTGTCCCTTAGTGGCAAGCTTGCCATTGCAAGAGAAGAGGCAGGCCTAGCAACATGACTCCACATCTTCTGTATAAGCAGCAGCAGTAGTCCAGGATCTATTCCAGTGGCACAATTCATGAGGATAAGGCCAGCAGTACAGAGCAACAGCTTTCAGTTTTATGTTCATACAGAAGCTTGGAGCACATGATGATGCCCAGTACATGTTAAATCATTTAGTTCATTTCCAGCACTCCCTGATCTCCAATTCCAAGTTTGCAAGACAGACGTTTAATTTAATTTATTAAGTTTAGCTACATAATCTCGATGTAAAAATCACATTTGATGGAGGGACAACCAAAGTTGTCCATGGTAGCATTGCTGCAAGCAAAATAATCCACAGACAATGCCTTCCCAACAAGCTTAGGCAGGGAATGGAATCCACCATAGCTAACTGTGAGAAACCTGGTTTAAGAATACAAGTGGTACAACCCTGCTCACAAAACCCCTGACTTCCTCCACTTCCACAACTTGCAAGAGAGGCTGAAAATCCCTCTGAAACACGAAGAGAGCACAACTCTTCCCACAAGTTTTAATTCCTATGACTAACAAGACTTCACCAGGGCTTC
Source organism: Calyptomena viridis (assembly GCA_013390005.1). NCBI lineage: Eukaryota > Metazoa > Chordata > Aves > Passeriformes > Eurylaimidae > Calyptomena > Calyptomena viridis. Next base: position 70,505 of record WEIV01006055.1, on the reverse strand, counting down.
TGACCAACCACTCTTCCATATAGCAGAGCATTTGGTTTTAAGGCAATTTGTGCTGGATCAAATCCACAAGCAAAGTGCTGAGCTATGGCAAACTCATTCCACACTAACATGTTCTAAAAGAAGGAAAAAAAACCCTGAATGAGTATATAATTTCCAGCATACTTTATGCTGGACTAGGTATTGTCTTTCCCCCCCACAGCTGGCACAATCCCAACATAAATTCCATACTGTGTTCTGCTTAATTTGACACTTGATCCAGATCATATTTGTGCTGCTTAGTGACTTGGTATTAAAGAATGGCAATCAGATTTAGGAAGATCTTTTCCATCCTAAGGTCAATCAGGGTAATTATGATAACTTAGTTTTTTATTCCTGCATTATAAAGATAATTTCTGCTAAAACAATACAGGTCCACAAATTTTAAAGTGCTTAACAGCCATAGTTCAGCCTTCACCCAGTAATTATCAAAGATGATTGAATTTCACAAATTACAAAAATCATAGCATCAGAACTGTGAGTTTTGTAAGCTATTTTTTCTTTAGTTCGTCTCTTGACCTAATGAGGATACCCATCCAAACACGAATGAGGGAAAATAACAGCTCTATAAAAATAATGACTGCAACCAAGTTCAGAGTGCTTATTCATTAATATGCCACTGATAACTTTCAGCAGTGCTGTGTAGAGAAGGCTTATGCTCATTTTCCTCTAACAAGTCTCCTGTCACTGCTACCCTCTCCTCTGGGAGTTGTGCACATGTGCTTAGACTGGCAGGTTACTCTTCCCCAGCTAGGGTCCTTCCCAGAAATCCCTGCATCCCAAATGAAGGGCAATGCATTCCATCTCCCTGCCTGCCCTCCAGATCTATCTTGGGCCCAGCCCTGCACTGGGTGGTGCCTTTCCTTGCAACAATTTCCTCTGACAACAAATTCCAGACTTGCAGAATCACAAGACATCAGGAATTATCCTTTTGAGGCGCACATTATGTTAGGAGTTTCCTCTATACATATGTATCACAGAATCAACTAGGTTGGAAAAGACCTCTGAGATCGAGTCCAACCTTTGACCTTTGTCTAGTCTCTTCTTAAAATACCAGTCTCTTCTTAAATACCTCCAAGGATGGTGACTCCACCACCTCTCTGGGAAGTCCATTCCAAAGGCTAATCACTTCCTCTGTAAAGAACTTCATCCTAATGTCTAACCTAAACCTCCCCTGGCACAGCTTAAGACTGTGCCCTCTTGTCCTACTGCTCATTGTCTGGGAGAAGAGACCAATACCCACATCAGTACAACCTCCTTTCAGGCAGTTGTAGAGAGTAATAAGGTCTCCCCTGAGCCTTCTCATCCTCAGGCTAAACAACCCCAGCTCCTTCAGCCTCTCTTCAAAGGACCTGTGCTCCAGTCCCTTCACCATCCTCGTTGCCCTTCTCTGGACATCCTCCAGCACCTCAACATCCTTCCTAAACTGAGGGGCCCAGAACTGGACACAGCTCTCAAGGTGTGGCCTAACCAGAGCAGAGTACAGGGAAATCACTTCCCTAGTCCTGCTGGCCATGCTTGTTCCTGATCCAGGCCAGGATGCCATTGGCCTTCTTGCCCACCTGGGCACACTCTGGCACATGTTCAGTTTCCCTCACTCAGAACCCCCAGGTCCCTTTGTGCCTGGCTGCTCTCCAGCCACTCTGTCCCCACCCTGTGGTGCTGCAGGGGGTGGTTGTGGCCAAAGTGAAGGACTCAGCATTAACCTTGTTCAACCTCATGCCATTGGATTCAGCCCATCTATCCAGCCTGTCCAGGTCCCTCTGCAGAGCCCTTCTAACTCCAGCAGATTGACACTCCAACTTGGTGTCATCCGCAAATTTGCTAATGGTGGACCCAATATCCTCATCCAGATCATCAATAAAGATATTAAACAAGACAGGGCCCAACTTTGATCCCTGGGGGACACCATTAATGATCAGCCTCCAACTGGATGCAGCACCACTTTCTATCATATCTATTATATATTATATATACCTATTATATATTATTGTCTATGATATGATATCTATTATATCTATTCCTATGCAATAGGTCAACCAAATGATTTAACGAAAGCAGTTTAATAAAGTAAAAAGATTTCAAGATTCGTCCTTAACACAGCAAGAACATGACAACTATGTTTGAAGTTCTTGGCTACATTAGCACTGACTTCTACTTAATAGGCTCATTGTGTCATTAATGCATCAAATTCATATGGTAATGAATATATGACTGAAATGCATTTTTATAATCTTAAATCTCAACTTGTAAGGTGGACTTGGATGTAAGTTGTTAATCCAGTGATCTGCAAGAGCTAGCACACATCCATAACCTTTTCAGTACAGCAACTGGAAGATTTGTATAACAGAGTAGTACATCAAGTCTGATGGGTTTACAATTGTATTGAGTTATTCATCACGACAGTTTCTCAAAGATCTAGACCTGTTCTATTTTTATATAGAGTTTATTTCAGATATGGTAAGTCAGAAATAAGTAATATTTACAGCTTGTCTTTATGGCAGATAATTGAAATATTCATTTCTTATGTGCCATCTCCATATCTGTAAAGAAGAATTTTTAAAGCAACTTAAAACTAAAAGAGCTGAACAAAACATAGATACACAAATGCGCTTAGTAAACCAATGAGCCACAATGACCACAAATGAAACCAACTTACTTACACACGTGTCTCCAAGATAGCCACAGAACTTATTTATTACTGTAAACCCCTGCCACTGGATGTCAAATTCTTGATGTTCAATTAATAGTTTGATATCCAGTGACTATAGTATGGGGTGAGGTTATTTATTTACATGAGCAGAGGTATCAATGTTGTACTTCTACGTAAAACAAACCAACCAACCAAATGCACACATACAAACACCAAAAAATCCCCCCACCAAACTTCTATTTGTTTTCTTCCAAACAGTTCTGGTCAACTATGGCAATGTTCCCAGCTACTGTATAATGCTTCCACCAAACAGGCAGGGGTTTCAGCACAGAACTGGCTGAGTTTTCATGCATCATGCTCTAGTCCAGGCATCTGAGGATTATGGTAAGAACTCCAGTTATGCCCCCACCACTTCAACACAGTTTGAGGAATGGGGCTGTTTTTTGACAGGCATGCCACCATCAAACTTGAGAATGAAACAATAAACACGACTGCAAAGCACTCAGAGCAATCCAGCTAGCTCCCTTGATCCTATATTTCCTGAAGGGAGATGCATCAGAATAGTAAGAAAGAGCTGAATTGCTGGATAATGATTTTCTCAGCCTTCCTGTGGATCCCAGAACAGCAGCATTCATGGTGTGCACCCCAAAATATGTGGTAATGACAGAAGTTGGCAGGAATTCTTGGGACTATTTCACATCTTGGGACCAGCCTACTTGCCAAAAGGAAGCTATTTAGACCTATTGAAAAGCCAAGTAAATCTATTTGAGGAAAACTACAATAGGTGCTGGCTTACCTAGCACTTATTATTTCTCTTTAACTTCTACCTTCAGTTTCACTATCCACATTGTGGTTAAAAAAACATTACATAAAAAGACACTGCACACAAGACAATTGCCCTCAGGTATTGTATATATAGTATGTTTCTCAGGTGTATAACGTACCTAAAACATACATTGAACTGCAGTCCTGTAAGTCAACACTAGCTAAACTTCTACTGAAGGCTAATAAATTTTTACAAAAAACCTCATTAAACCATTACATAAATTTGTCAGATTTCCAGCCATTACTGAGCACTCGACAAAGGTAAGTAATACCTTTTATTTATCAGCTACTTGCATTGTAACAGGAAATAATGTCTCTTCATTCTGGCTGCACTGTCTGTATTAAACACCCAAGATAAATGTGTGTACCAATGCCTATATGAGAACAAAAAGATGCAAATATGTCCGTCCTCCAAGTACACATTAAGAATGGAGAAATTCCACACTTAGAAGGCCAGAGGGACATCTGGGTGTTTCTAACCTGACAGCCTCCATAAACCAGAGTGTTGATCTTCACCCACATGCATTGTATTCGTAACTTTAAAGTGCTATACACATTTACATGTCACCAATCCATTCCAGATGTTCACTCAGCTAGTATAGCATCACATAACTCTCAGAGACAGGTGTCTTATGACACCACACAGAAAATGTGTGTGTAGTGTGGTATGGCTTCATGATGCTCCTTGCTGGTAACCCATCATCAACCATGAGGATGATGTTGCAGAAAAAAAAGCAGCAATATGGGCACATCAGCACAGCTATGACATCTTCTAAGGGACAACACTAGTAATAAGTGCCTAGTGTTCTCCTTTAAGAACAGCTTGCTTCTGGGTCCTTTCCTCTTCTCTATACTATTTTCAGGTTTAAATCATATTATAATAAAGTTTATGAACCAAGGGCAAAGACCCTTCCATTAGTTCCAAGCACTGCACAGTCCCAGAATTAAAACTGCCCTGAGCAGTTTGTCCCAACCAATCTACCCATCATTTTCAGAACAAATAGAAAAATCTTCCTCTACAGACCTGCCAGCCACAGCACTCTTCCCTCACACTGCCTATGCTTCATCCTCAACTCCTTCCCTTGTTCCCTCTGTTCGTTCTGACCAAGCAGTCCTACACTCTGAGCTGGCATCTCCTTGGCAGTTTTGGACACAGGAGCCAAACAGAAGGAGAGCTATCCTTGAGAAAACTACTATCCAGTTCATGAATCTCACCGTAGTTCTGCTCTCTTAATAATTTCCCATGCAGAAATAAAAATTCTTCTGACAGTATTCCTGATTGACTTCAGTTGATAGACAATTCCCCTAATACCAGAGGAGAATATCCCCCCAGCTTTCCCAGAGAACTGTATTTGCCTTCAAAAATACAAGTCTTATTAAGGATTTCAAATCCTGGAGAGCAAAAGAGTTGTCAGGATGTTTAATGAGGGAGTGAAACAGAATAGTAGCCCCAAGGAGTACAGGTCTCAGCAAATGGACTAGAATCAGGCCTTCAAAGCCACAACACAACAGAAATTCCCAGAAGGCTTTTCTGCTGGTAAGAGGATCCTGCACACTTAGAATTAATGTAAAATTTAATTAGAATCTTTGTGAAAAAAAAACCCAAAACAATCTATTTGGAGGTAATTATAAAAAGGAGGCAGTTATAACAATTATTTATCATCTCTATTTTCTGGAAAAGAAATCAGAGGCCTTATTCGTGGAGGCATTCAACAAATATAACAAGCAGTCAGGTTCTGGTAGCCAGCACAGAGAGACACTGAAGAGTTTGCACCCACTCTGATCACCTTCACTTAGCCACCATTACTGATGTATAACCAGCTGAGTTACAACACAACTGTTATTTCAGGAGCTCTACCTACTGCCTCATTCATGTGCCACTCTTCCACACCACCATCCTCAGGTCACCAGGAAATCAGACTTCTTCCCATACAGCACAAAGCACCTGTGTTGCCTCGTGGCATAAGCCTGGAAACAAACAGATGTCCTGATGATGTGCAAACTTCAACCGGTACATCACGGAGCACAGGAGGTTGTCAGAGTGCCAAAATCCTGCTCCACGTGCATTGGAGAAGTATCCTATAGACAATGCTCTTGGGAGCCATCTACCGGCAATTAGAGATTAACCATTTGTATATCCACAGAGACATTTAAGAGCCACTTGTAACTCCACCATCTCAGGGCACCTTCTAAATTTCTGCATTCATCACTAGAATCTTTTGAGAGATCATCTATAAGCTAGTTATCTAACCTTAGCTAAGCTTTATAGCCCTATTTAATAGTTATTCCTAGCATTTCATATGCTCAGTGTGCTACCTAAAAGTTACCTTCTGTCCTAATATGCTTGAACCCTAAAAAATGGAAAGCACCGTAGAAATCATGTTATTTTCATGTTAAATGTGAAGCCCTAGTAACCACACTTGGGACAAATAGAAGGAACATCCAGGCCACACAGCAAGTTGAAATGCCATGATTTGAAGACTCACCTCCATGACTTGAAACACTAAGCCAAATAAATTCCTAGGAACTAGGTTGGAAGAGGGTAGGTGCAGGTTGCACTGGCACATCACCCTGGGACAAGAACATGAGATGCATGTGGACAAGCATT
>WEIV01006055.1:44006-60645 GCA_013390005.1 Calyptomena viridis | reverse complement strand
CAACAAGAGAGCTTGGGCTTAGCAAGCTCAGTACTGCTTGGTGATCTGTACCTCTGAATATCTAAGGCAGCAGTTTCAGTTCCAGGCTGAGCACCACTTTGCTTGCAAACTGCAACGAGGTACAGCTGTTCATCAGGCCAGGAAATCCAAAGGAGGATTCTCGCCAGGGATCTTGGGGTTTTACGAGGCACTCAGTGGTGACAGCATCTCTGGACTCTGGAAATATATGGAAACCTGCAGACACGTGACTGTACTGAACAAAAGAAAAATGGTTTCACTTCTGAATCCCTGAGCCTTTAGACAAAAGGCTGTGCAAATGTTCCAGCAAGATATCCCGGACTAAATATATTCAATTCATTGGAACAGACAGTAACATTTTAAGTTACTTTCACAGAATGTACCTAATTATGTCATCACAAACTATAAAGGCTGTAAGAACACATGCTAGAGCCAATATCTTGACATCATGCACACATGCTTAATGTCTTACTAAATCTTACAAGTGTGAGAATAACATCTTTGTTTAACAACAAAGAAGGAATGCTGGGTTTACTTGTCTTAATCACCTTATGTATAAGATTATTTTTTCTAGAAATCCCTACTCATGAATGAGCCTTTGTTGCAATGTCACTACAGCAGTGCCATCTTTCACTTGCTGTTTAATTCTCCTTTTTCTGGAAGAAGATTCTCAATGTGCTTCACAGACACTAGATCAGGTATCGTTTCTGTTTTCCTTTCTCTTCAGGAAAAATAGGACTATGATTAACTGAAATAGTGTAATATCCTCAAAATAACTACAGCAGTAACAACTAGCCAATACTTCCAGCTGCTTCGGTGAGGAGTTAAGCAAGCAAATCCATTAATCAGGAACAATCTGAATGTTAGGAAATATTTGTGGAAATCAAATTTGGGACTTGAAATTGTAAATATCTGCATCCAAATCCAGATTCCAAGTACTAGTTTAATCCAATCAAAGTAACACACAGCTCAAATTTTTTATGCCATGTAGTCGTAACAAGATGCTTGAGAACAAGCTACAGATCCAGACAATTTCAAATGAAGAATAAATTCATGAAAACCCTACACTATTCAGAAATTATTTAAATACAGGGAAACTAGGCTTAAAAACATCAAATATACTATACTTAGAAACTACCTATGAAGCAAATATTGATGTTAAGATATTAATAAAATTGGATAAAATACTTGAAAAATACGAGCATGAGAAATATAGTCAATATAATGTTCCAATATGCACTCTGCCTCCTACCCTAGCATCTCCACATCTTACAAGATCTCTAACTCTTATTTGGAAGCATTGACCCATTTCCATAGTTTTACATATCTGGCATGTAGACAAACTCCAAATATTTGGTCCTGAGTTGAACAGTAATGTCTGCTGAGTACATGGTTCAAACAGCAGAGAAAACTTAATTATCAGGGCAAATAATTTAGGGCAGACCTTTAGTATTTAAAACCATCATCCCTGCAAAGCTCCTCATATTTATCAGCATTGTGATTAATGGATGAGTGATTTTCACTTGCCGGTGTAAAAGATAGGGTCTAAACTCAATAGACAGATGAAGAGATTATACACCACTTTTTGTACAGTCTCCTCCACTATATCAAATAAGTTGCTGACCTTTGAGAACCTGCTACAAGTAGGGTAGGTATAAGCACCTGAAAGCTTGCTCTCTATTTTATAAATAGAAGGGACCAGAGGTAAATGCCCCACTTAGATATGTCCCTTAGCAGCTAAAAAGTAATAAATAAGGTAGTGAAATGAAGAAATACTTGGAGAGCAGTGTTTCAGGGCCATGTCTGGAACATGATCCTGAGAAGTGAAGAAAAATGTTCAAGAGAAGTATTTTTGGCAAATACGAGCTAGAGCCAAAACACAAGGTATCCCTTAGAGTATAGAGCCCCAAAAGAAAGAACAAACTCTCAGCTTCAAAGCTGTCTCTAGGATCACCAGGATATGCATATACACACTACAAAGTGGCATGTCTGTGCTGCAGACTTCTGTAAGGCAGGTAAAGCAAAAAGATAAAGCCTCATGTCTGAGGTGCAGACATGCACAATGAGACATGCCCCAAGGGCAGCAGCAAAACCAAAATTGTCTCCTCTTGAATCCCCAGCTGTCCAGCCTCCAGGCACCCACCTCTACAACCTTTAGGCACGGCAACAAATGGAAGGTGACAGCTATACTCTTCCCATTCATTCCCTTCCTTTCACATTGGGAGCACAGGGTAAGAGAGTTGGGCCAGAGCAGCAGTCACTGTGGATGAATGCTGCAGTTCTCTTGGAGCTCATGAAGGTGAGGTTACAGTCTCCATGGCTATATGCTTCTTGAGATTCATCTCTGCTTCCTACCATGCTCAATTTGCCCCTACTCTACACTGCCTGTTATGCATCAAACCTGCCTAGCTGTACAGTTTCAGGGTTTTATCATTTTTCTCCATACCTACTTGACATGGTGTACTGACTTCAGCTCAGCCAACGAACTGTCTTAGTCAAGATGCTCAGTAGAGAAGTCTCCACAGTAACTATGTTGTCATCTTTCTTAACCTCCTCAAGTAATGAGTTCTAAGGACTTTCTAACTAAACACATTCTTCCTCCTCTTCCTTTTTGATGCTCTACATTAGAGATCATGGTAACACAGGGATATTGGAAAACACATTATGCCTCCAGTAGGTTCGCAAGGAAGCTTGACAGCAGCAAGTTCCTGGTTTTCCTGGTCATGCTCAGATGAATTTGCATACTAACGTAAGAAAAATAAATTATAAATTTCTATTTGTCATCATAAACTTCACAGGACAAATCACAAAAACGAGGTTTTTGGAAGCCTTGAATTTTGAATTTGAAGCCTTAAATGAAAAAAATCTATTCTGAACTGGCTTAACATACCAGAAGATTTAATATATCACAAGCTAAAGAAGTGCACAGGCATTGTTTTTGTTGCTTATAATTAAACATTCGTCTGGTTATAATTACTACTTTTAATCCTTCAAAGGCTTAATTCAGTTTTGATATGTCTTAGTCCCAACCTCATTTAACCAAGATATTTTGAACTGGAATACACCATAAGGAGCACAAGTTCCAGCTCTGTTGCTGGTGGTATCCTGCACAAATGTGCAAGGGAGCCTCCTGCCTCATGCAGCAATAGTGGTCAAACATGTTATAGCTGTGCATATATTTTCAGAAGTACAGCGGAGAACAGAGAACACTAGATAACAGTTCATACACCTTGAAATAATGTATGTACCACTACAGTGTACTATCTGAATGTATGTGTCTGATATAGTACACAAGGCTGATGAAAATTGCCCAGCAATTTTAGCATCATAAACTACATGAGAACATATCTGCTTAGGTATGCAATCAAGCAGGAAAAAAAAAGTTCATTACTTATTATATAATCTAAGGAGTGGTTGTAAATGCATAAAACTAGCCAATGGACTTCATATTCTTTTCTATAATAAAAGAGCTGCTGGCCTTTTGGCTTAGTGCATGTCTGCACTGCACAGGAAAGACCAGGAAAGAGATCTTTGCAGGTATATGTCTTCTGAAACTGGAATTGTGACAGCCAGGTCTCACTGAAACACACCAGCACTAGACAGGCCAATTCATGCAACAGAAAGCTCTAAGTAGCTCTTTGTTCTGACTCTTAGCTGCCTGCATCACCTCACTGGAGCAGTTCTCTTGGACATCTGTAATCACAGACATGTCACACTGGTGTAACCTGGATTCAGCAAAACAAGACCTTGGCAGAGTTCTCAAAGACACTTCTGGACCAGAGGAGGAAAGAGGTTTTCAGAAAGCTACAGCCTGTGAAATCTGAAATGAATGCACAAGTGGGAATGACACTGGACATTAGCAGCAAGGACAAAAGATGACTCTGATGCATTAGAGTCCAACCGTCCAATTAGAAAACTATTTGTGTCCTTTTATTGGCTAACATCCCTCCACCAACTACATGGACACCTAGAAAATGTACTCTAGCTAGAATCCTCCTAGCCTTGTTTGCATATGAAATAAAATCAACTCTGGATTTCCTACTTCAGAAACAGTTCAACTGGACAGAACTGGACAGTTCAACTGCCCACTTGGGACTAATGTTTCAACTGCTAATTCCAGCATCAGTCTGCAAGTGGGATACTCCCCTTACTTCCAGCAATGCAGTTAACTGTGAGGCCTGGGTCCATTAGTGCACGTGCACAAAAGAAAAATATTTCCATTATTTGCCACTTTTACTAGAATAAGCATCTTCTAGCAAAAAAACCTGCTGAAATCAAGGCAAAATCGCTTTTTATGTGAGCAAGAGAACAAAGTCGTTAGCTATCCCAGAGAGTGCATTTATGTGCTGTCCCACAGGGTTTAAAATTCCTGACCTGTAAAAGGAGGGAAGTCTGGATTCTCTTCTCATTCCTGTCATCTTTATCTGCTCTCTCTGCATAAGTAGGTATGCTTACAAAGAGCCACTTTAAAGGAAATATGCTTAGATCTCAATGGATGTCCCTTTTGGCACTGAAGATATACTTTAATGTATAGTAACACACACTGTAGCAAAATAAAAAAAAATTAAAAAAACGCCTTGCTAACGTTCCCCAAGCCTTTGCTGTGAGCAGGAATAGATTAAGGAATTACAAGAAAGAGAAGATTTTGCTTTGAAGTTTTTTTATCTGAGTGTTGTTTAACTACGTGACTGTCATGGACACCTAGACACACATTTCAGTGGACAAAGACAAAAGACAAAGAAAGGAACTTGACATTTGAAGTTGTGGTGTAGCAGAACAAGCTGCAGTGTAAGTCATCTCCCTGATCTTGCAGGCAGTTAGAACTCTAGCATATACATTAAACAGTGCAATATCCTTGCTTTCTCATTCACAAGAAGAGGAAGGAAAAATATATCTTCTGTCTTTACAGAAAAAGCTTTGTCTGAAGTCTGTGTTTCACAGCAGTTCACTTGCTTAGCACTTCCAGAGCACCTTCCAACCTCAAAGCATCTTTCGTTAAATGAAGTATGGAGAAATGCAGCAACTTATACCAGGCAGAATAAAGTTGCAACCTGCCCTGATAGTGCCTCTGTAATTCATGCTGCTTAAATCATCGGTTATGTAGGATCTGGCAAGTCAATGAGCCTTGCTCAAATTACAGAATCTCATTAATTCTTCCTTTTATGAGTCCTTTTCTACCTAGTTTGAGGACATTTGGGCCATGTTCACAGTTCAGCAGCTAGTAGAAACATCCCTTACCGAACTAGATGTTTAAGTGATTGGAAGCACAAAACCTGTCTGGTAATCCTATGTTTTTGTGATATTTTAGTACTTCCACAACAAACCCTAGCTCAAAAGAAAATCATCAGAAACAAACAAGACATGAAGAAATAGATCTGGGAGCTCATGTGCCTGTATGAAATCCTGAAGAACACTGTTTCTTTTAAAGGGCTGTAGGCCATAACAGCCTCATCCCTACTCTAGACTACTTAGGGGTCTCCACCATCTCCTTTCCCTGGGTGTGTTCAGTTTCTTATCTATAAACCCGGAAAGGGATGACAGAAATTTTTCACTTGCACCGAAGAGATAAGAACTGGGCACCACTGACTAAAGCCCATTTGCTTTCAAAATCTGTGCATTCACTTGTTGAGCTTTTTAGGTCACAGCTACTGACCTTTATTTTATCTGCTGCAAGGCTACTCCAAGCAAAGCAACAGTTCTGTATGATGCTCTTTTACTAACAAGGCTGGACAGAAAAATGCCTGAGGTAACAACACTAGATGTTATTCAGGCATGGAGAACAAGTGCCTTTCCAGGGTTTTCCTCAAGAATTAGCCTCTGGAGTGCTCCTGCACCTGGCTTTGCCAGGGAGGTGTGGTACTATGGGTGTTTTTTTACAGCTGAAAGCTGAGTCATAACTTCAGCCCACAGAAGCAAACCTAATGAAAGGTGAGATTTTTGCATTTCCTTGCCACCCTTTGACATGTTTCTGTGAAGATGCCCAACTATTGGAACAACGAGTACAGCCAGTGAGTATCTGCTATTGCTGCCCAACTAACGAGGAGGGTTCATGCCAACATACACCTTACTCACATGCATTTCTCCTTAGTAATGATGGATAATGCTTTGCAAATAAATAAATGTTCCAAAATCACTTAGTCTTCATGGTGAGTAAGAGTAGAGGAAGCCACTGAAGACATAAACACTGACACACAGACTATTACTTGTGACCCATATATTCAAATATCCTACCTCTAGGCTGAGCCATGTACCAAGTGTCTTGGAAAAAGAACCAGGAAAACCTGTTAACAGTAAGATTTGGGATATGCCACCTCTTAGAAGGTTGTTGTTTGGGGGGGTTTTTTGCTGTGATCACTAGAAGTTAAATCCTAAAGCTTGAGGTTAGTATATCCACCTAACATGTTTGTTAGCACTAACAGCTATAATTCTGGATATTCTGATTATTTATACAAAAGCATTCAATCGGTCGTTTAATCCTGCTAAATCCTCTGGCCTCAGCAATGCCTTTTGGCAAACATTTTCACAGTCAAATTACATCCATAGTCATGGAGTTCAAAGCCTGCAGGCTTGCTACCATGGAGTTGGTTAATACAGCAGCTCTGGGGGCCTGAGGAGGCTCAGCACTAGCCAGGACTCTCAACCTACAGGGCACAGTGAAGTACCAGAAGCAATGCCATTTCAGCAGCCCTGCTGGGAAGCAAGGTGCAAAATCTAAGGCAGAGGTTGGCAAATAGCCCGCCCCCAAATTAACTCAGTCAGAGTAATTTTGCTGTCTGCCCTGCACATCAGTATATTTCTGTCCCCATTCCTGGCACTGGAGTAGAACCCAAAGCTCTGTGACATCTCAGAACAGGCACAGATGACCCAGGACTTTTGGGTTCTCAAATCCTCTTTAGTTAGCATGACTGGCATGCAGCCTGCATTTGAGAAATAGAGCTGCTGCTGAAGCAGGAGACTTGTGGCTTGGGCTCTAAGGCTTTGTTTTAAAGTGAAATCAAAGAAAAAAGTACTTAATTTTTGAGTTACCATAGAAAAATAATCTTTTTTTTCCCTCTCTCTCCTCTAAACAGAGCAAGGATTTTAACTTCTTTTCACAATCAGAAGTTTTGCCAACATACATTTGGAATTCATGCAGTCATTCCTGTAGTCACTCCAGGACCAGTGAAAGGTACACGCAACTTGCCCTAAAGAAATGCAACTACAGCCAAGATTTTGTGCACAGACTTTGGAAGGCTTTCTATGAAAATTCAGGTCAACATGGGAACCTAGAGACAATAGATGTGGTGTGGTGTGACACACACAAAGTTTTCTGCTCATTCTGATTTATCACTACTGTCTGCTGGTCAGAGACAAAAGCAGCAAGTTGACTCTGATGTGCTAGTTAAGAACTTGCTGCAGAGAGCCTGTTGCAGTGCATAGACACACCTTTGCTGAAAAAAGTCAGAATTCCTCTGCATTTGAATCTCCCCTGACATGCTACTACAGAACTCTGTAACCATATACCAGTACCATTTATAAAAAGATTCACTACCTGGACAGCTTCTGAGAGGGTCTATATTCTGTCAATATGTTGCCTGCACTAACATTATAAAAAAAAACCCCAAAACCCAAGCATAGATCAACATTATTTTCTATAGCTTAGGAACTATCAGGTCTCTGCACAATTCCAGAGTCTGACTCCAAGTCTGCAAAGGCTGACTAATAAAAGTAGTCCATGAACAAATTCATGTGGTAAATTATTCTCTCAATATATTAAAAAAAATAATATTTGCCTTCATCTAGGAGGATGAAAAAATCCATATAAATTGAAGACAGAAACAAAAGTAATACTTCTGGCAAATAATTTGTGATCTGACACATTTAGAAAGTCATCAGTGTAAAATCTGAGTCTGAATCTGGCAGATAGAATTAAGCCACCTTAGACTATGCCAGCATAAGTATTTCTGTTGGGTTTTGTGATCTGCAGGGTGTCAGAGCTGAAAATTGATAAACTGGATGAAAAGAAAGAATAAAGTTAAAAAAAAAAAGAAAAGAAGATTATTCAGTATCATTTTTTTAAACTCTTGTGACATGTAGACCAATTTCAAAATATCTTAATAAAACTGGAAGAGAACAGGGAGAGAAAACTCATGAGCTTTGAAAACTTGGATTTGGCAATCCTGGACGATTCCACTGGCATTCACATCATTATGGGATTCCAATCAAAATCAATCTCCATGTTGTAAGAATCCTTCACTGGCTTAATCTTGCCAACCTGTAAACTCTGGCCCCTGTATTCAAGAAGTACTGGCTTTCTTTCCATCCTTTTACTTACTCTTGCCTTTCTCTCTCACAGCTCCTTACACCTGCTCTGTGATTCCCCAATCCACCCACACAAACGAAACTCAACAGCAGCAACAAAATGCAAACACCAACTCCCACAAAATCTCTTTTCACCACCTTATTTTCCCTCTGATTTCTCCACCCTTCCACTATTGTTCACTATTTGCCTCAATGCTTCTGCTGATGTCCTGACTGCAAAAGGCTACTCAGACAGGGAAACATGAAGCATCCCACTTCCACTTTCCATTTCCCACTCAATATCTCTACTCCTACACCAGACTGCACATGCTATCCTATTTATCCCTGGAGTGATGGAGGATACTAAGTGAGGGATGCTTTATAAAATAAAATTTATCATCCAGCTGTAATAAAAGGATTGAAAAATAAAAACCAAAACCACGCAGCACTCCAAACGTGATGTTAAGACTAGAGACTGCTAAGGTGGGGAAAAATATAGTTATAAAATTGATAGATTTTAGTGCTTCCCAGAAACAGCATTGCAATATCTTCTCCCATTGACAAAACATCACCTACAGCAACATTTTTGTAAGGGAGTAGTAAACCCTTGGTGGCTCTGCTTCAGAAACAGCACTAGATTTCAAACCCTCCCTGATCACACTTCTGCTTAACATTTTAAAGCATGCCTGGAAGAGCATAACAAGGACTAAATGCATATCCACACATCTATAACTTGAAAATAACTTATAAACTTTATTGATTTTCAAAGACAAGGCCAGATATCCCATGTTTCCCAATTGAAAACATTTCATGCAAAGTTTCTTTTATGTCAGTAATATGGGGATTAAATATGTTTATATTTGAGTTGACAGATTTTGACCCAAAGACCTGCACCAACATCACCTCTATAGCTACCTGGAGGATGGAAAAACCACCACATAGGTAAAAATCTGTAACCTTTCCTTGGATTGCTTACAGTGGGAAGCCAATAGAGAGTAACTCCAAGTGTATGTTCATCACATATCTGATACTTGCATCAGGTGGAGAGGAAGAGCATCTCTTCAAAAGAAGAAAAGTATAGTAGGCAATGTTAAGAATCCTACTCAGATGTACTTAGATCCAAAACCTAAAGGAATGAAGCAGAAAATCTGCATTCCATGTAATTATTTTTCTGGTAGTGAAGAGAAAGAGGAGTGTTAAAACACAGGTTTCAGCAAAGGACACTGATTTCTTTTTCTTACTCCATAAGGTTTTGCTCATTTGCTCTGCCTGCTTGTAAATCCAACAGCTGAAAAATCAGACTTATCAATGGCCCATTCTCCCCTCTGACTTCACCTTTTCATAGTGTGCTTTTCTGACCTTTCACTGTAAACCCTTCTCCAGTTTGTGCCATAGCTTAGGGGGCTTGTCCTTCAGACAATGCTACTCAAAATAATATCTTCATCCTCAAGGAGTCTGAGGTAAAACCTTTGATTTGATCATCTATGCTCTTATATGATTTTCACATACAAACCAATTCAGTATAACAAAAGAGAAATATTCAATAGATATAACTACAGGGGTTATTTGGTTGCATGGAAACACACATTCATCAAGTACCAATTATCACAAGCCTGATAAAGATCCTCCATGTCCATCTCCTCAAGCAGAAAGGAAAAATAAGTCTGTGGCTCAATACAGCTCTGCCCTCAGTTTGGTCTATCCAAAACTTCTTTTTGTCATCTCAAAGTTGCTAAAGAAGAAAGTAGACATTAGAAAACAGGAGCCCTGACAACAAACACAGAAGACCAGCATCTAGTTAAGAAAGTAAAGTAGCAGTCAGCCCCAGAGCAAGAAAAGGTAGATGGCATTTTGTCCTGCAACAAAAGTGGAGCTAAAAGGAAAACTTAGATAGCACCTGGTGAGGCACTGCACACAAGAGTGCATTCAGATCCATATTTAACAAAGGAACTCCATATGCTATCCATAATCAAGTCACAGCAAATTTCACTGAGCCTCAAGGCAGCATCTCAGTACTGCCCCAACCTAGGACACAGTGAAAATTGAGGATGCTTAGAGGACTGTGTGTCCTGCACCATTTCAGGTGTAATGTTGTCCTACATAATCATGCAATTTTGAAAGTCTAGGAATAGCAAAGAGATTGTTCCTTAAAAAGTGAAGATTTATCAGGCACAATATGAGGATGGGGAAGCAGTGCTCTCTATTCTCCATATTTCCTTCCCTGCTTTATTTTACTCCTCTATCATCTGGTTAGAGATCATCCCACAGACCAAACCCAAGTGGCACTCTAATCATGCCCATGCTTCCAAAGATGCTGTGGCAATGTAGCTACTGTCCACACTACATTCCTATAAGTCAGTGTGTGTGCATGTGTATGTGTTGGGAAAAGGAAATGCTTATTATTTTTATGCCTTTTTGGAAAAGGTCGTCCAGAGAGACGAAGAAAAAAAAGTGTCATCTATCCTTTGCATCTCTCCAAGAAAAAGCAAATCATCATTAACTACCAAACAGCATGATAGCTTTTGGCCAAAAAGAGGTCAAGACTGCTATATTATGCATTGGCCTATCTTATCTGAGCCCCCACGAAACAAACTCCTTGCTGGTTTGTTTTGTTCCACTATTGGAATAATTTATTCGTAATTCTTAAAAAACCCCAAAAGCTAATACCAATACAAACAACCCAGATACACTCCCTTAAACCACCAACAAATCATTAAGTGAGCTCTAAGTTAATAGCTTAAGAATATAAAGTATAATGTATTGTAACAGCAGTGATAGAAATAAAAAGATTTAAAGAGCATGGAACTATTACAACTAGTTTTGAGAGAGCTCAGTGTGAAATCAACCAGAAAATGATCATTCCACAACTATAAATACAAAGTACTAAAACTAAAACAAAGTCTCTGGCTTTGTGAAAAAAAAAATCCATAAATTAAAAAAAAAAAACAAACACCCTCTAAACCATTTTAGGGGAAAGTATTTAATGCAGCTATAAAATAGAGACTCTGTTTTCTTTATATTAAGTGTAGGTTTGATTGACTCTATAGAATTAAACACTAATGTTATTGTAAGTAAAACACAAGGAACTGGAATTTGTGTCTGGCATGCAATCAAGAAATAAGTGAGTCACAAAGTCAAAGGATGTGATATGCCTTTATATGGCTTAGTTAGGATACTTTTGATGCACTCTAAAAGTATTCCTTATGCAAAGATACAAAAATCTTTTCAAATATGCACAGAAAACTCACAATCTAATACTCTGTATATATACACTCTCTTTGTAAATACAGATTAACATGTGTAACACATTTGGGTTTTGGCTGGACATGTTTGATGGCTATAGCTGATTGACAGTATGTCCTCAATTACATTGCAACAGACTCAGGGAATATATCATTTTACTTTTTTTTGTTTAACAGCATTTTAGATGACCAACTGCAATTGATCCTGCTGAAAAAAACAGAAAGCCCAGTTTTGCCAGCTCTCATGATTTCAATCAAATGTTACAGTGTTTGATACTTTGGTTAAACTTCCAGCTGCCAAAAGTTTGCAGTTACGTGAGGCTCAAAAGTTCTTTTTAAAACTATCAGTGGTGTAAAAAACCAAACCAACAAATCAACAAAAACCCCACAAAGAGAAACAAATAAATAAACAAATCAAAGAGCCCCACAAAATTTTAAAAAAAGACCATCCCTTAAAATCATGACCCAATTGGCCCTTGAAAATGAGAAAATACTTTAAAAGACAACATAAAGCCACTTTATCACTCAATAATTTGCTCTGGTTTTCTGAATCTCCCAACATAAACCTTGTGGAGATTTAACTTAAGACCTTTTAAATATTTGGGACTGGTGCTACAGAACTCAGACAAGACATTAAATACCAGCAAAATGACTCTAGGTAGAGATCTCACCCTGCATGATTCCATCTCAACTCTCTCTCTGAATCCAAGAGAATCCAATGTCTTTATAAAATGAAAAATGAGCCACCAGTTTATACAGGTATCACTAATTAAACAGCACAGCAGAAGGATCCAAATTCAAATTTCCAGAGCCTCTGGGATAGGGTTGTATTAAGCTTCAACTATGTAGTAGCTTTAAGTGCATACTTTCATGCTAGGAGTCCTTTCATTTGTTTAACTGTAGCAGTGAACTAAGATATTATAGTTACTCTGAATAGTATAATCACTATTCAAAACCCTCTGCCTAGACTTCCCTACTGTATTTCCCATCAGGAACCAATAGACAGGACTCATGTAAGGAATCTATGTGACAGAAAACTAGTTGTAGCAAACCTCAGACTTAAAAAAAAAAAGTAGTACAGCATATTTACAAGGGCCCAACAGTCTAAACAACATATATTAGAGCAGAGGCAAGCAGAGGAAAGGTTATCTAAATGATGAAACAGCCAACCAGTGAATAAAGCCACTGCAATGCACCCACATTGCTATTAATGTAGCTGAAAGTCTGATTCTGGAGTCACTGTAAGGTGGGTGCTTGAAAAGCCAAACCTAAAATTACTTATACAGAAATAAGGACAGTATTACAGTATTCACTATAAGCTGCATCAGCATAACAGTGAAGAGAGCAAAGAGAGAAAAGCCAAGAATCATTAAGTAACAAAGATGAAAGGAGAGCTGTAAGAGTAAACAAGCATTTTTGGTCTGTGTGGTGGACTTGCACTCTATCTTTCTAATGGAAACATCTTTGAACTTGATACAAACAGCTGACAAGTTGTGATGGCTCAGGAGACCCACAGCCAATCCAGCCTACAACTGCTGCTCCATGCATCGTTCTGAAACCTCCTTTTCCTTGCTAGCTATCCAATTGCATTTTATTTTTCTGCAAGAGAATCTAGTCTGCACCTGTTGTTACTAATTATAATTTAAAATATAAACTGCAAAGGACAAGGATATATTTGTAGAAAGCCTACTGTTAAGATTAAAAATCTAGTATACACATATGACTGCAAACTGATATACATTTTACTGCATATTTGGTCACACTGTATGTGGAACTTTGTAAATTTAACTGGTCTTGGAATGAGTCTGTAAATCAAACCACAGGTTTGTAGAGGAGATTATGTTCAAGTAAGCAGTTTCTCTTTTTGGTTTAAGGATATACAAGTGATCATATTATCACTGCAAGTAATGATGTAGAGTATTCTGTAAGCAAAGAATATTCCTACCTAGTTCCTCAGCATGCCTTGGCAAAAGACTGGAACAGAGGCTATTATCACACAAAGATCCAAACCTCTCACTGGGATACACCCAACTAGCCCCACACAGGGAGCAGTAACACTTGGAAAGAGTGATCAGAGAGATCACTCCTGTGCCTTCACATAAGGACCTGCTTTAGAAAAAAAAGCTAACAGCACTAAGAGAGAATCAAGGACCTACTGAGTACATTTCAACTGCTCTTCAATGCTTTGATCCTGAGCACTTCCTGCAGAAAAAAGGAGGAAGTATGCTGATAAGATGAATACATCTCACTACCCTTTGTACATAACCAAGAGGCATTAGGGAAAAAAAAAAAAAAAAAGAATTAAATTCCTTTTGGCTGAGACGTCTGGCACATATGATCTGAATTCAATCTCAACAGCAATTACTTTCCAAGCANATCTGCAGGACCCTTTGCAATTCAAACTGACAAGGGTTATTCAATAAGTAGATACTGGGTGTTACATTTAAATATGCTTAAAGGGAACAAATTAATTTGCTAAATTGCTTATGTGAAAATGTGAGTATTCTCATTTGCAACACTGGTTCCACTTGCTAAAATTAGCAGAATACAAACATACGTCTTTCAAGCAAAGCTACCTTAAAATATCTGTTAATACACAGTAAGGAAGAGGTATCAAATGATAAAGTATGGACCAAAGACCTTGACCCCAGCAGCATGGGATCAAAAATGTTCATCTAGACATCTACGGCAAGACAGAGTTTTCCAAGGGAAAATATTTCAGCTAAAAGCTGAACTTTGTTGGTGGAACAGAAAATCTAAGTACACAGCTTTTATGGTTGCAAAGATAATTTTCCAAATATTGAATACTACAACAGCAGCTTCATGAATCATTGTTAATATTGTTGTCTGCCTTTGCCCACAACCACGCAGGCCTCTAAACCACAGAGCTCAATCTCTTGTGTGCTGCTTCATAGCATTCTATCACTGTCCTCTTTAAGGTTTTAAAAATATCATACAACTCTTCTGAAATGGTTTCCAGTTCTTTAAATGAAGTAAACTCAAGCAGAAATCTGGAAAGAACCTATTTTTAGGGTTTGACTACAGTTTAACCCCAGTAAATTTAAACCAATTAGTTAGCAAGACATTTACAAATAAGTGTCATTTCAGTTATGGGCAGGGATTTTTTTTCTCGTGCACCCTTCAGCACCTTGAAGCAAATTTGAACTAATACAAAAGTGGCCATTCCCAAACTAAACATTCCCTATCTGAATGGCAAATTTAAAGCTGATTAGAGTTCAAGTAATGTCATCAACTTAGGGAGGAATGTCTTTCCTTCCTCCCCTTAGACTACACACTAGATGAATCCGCTCTTCTTCTTTGTCTTTGATTCCATTAATGCAGTCAAGTTACTACTTGAATTTACAAAAGTACCTAATGTTAAGAGATGTGGTTTTGTGTGTCTCACTGGGAAAATGCCACCTCTTCAGGAAAAGACAAACAGCATGAAAGATGTCCAGAGAAATCTAACAATGAATTTCTGTGGCAGTCTACAGACAAGCTCTGGCTACTTTCCAAGATTAGCAGAAACCTTGGCACAATGAATTGGGCAGAATTAGACTCAGCCATTTACACATCTTGCTTCATCACCATTGATGGAACTCTGTTTGTTCTCCGAGACTCTTACAAGTATGACCTATTGCACATATGACTTTAAAAGTTGACCTCACCACACTTTAAACCATATGCTATGAAGAAAGCAATAGTGTTTTTCAGGAATCCCCGAACTCTCCACTGGAATACCATCCCAAATTCTGCAGGACCAGAGAGCTCCTGCCTTGGAGGTGAAGGATTAGCTTATACTGGTGCAGCTAATTCCACTCAGGGCCAGTACATCATCTTATTTAGCCACAAGTGCAGAAACACAGGACAGACAAGCATTTCAACACTTCTGGCTAGGGGATCTTGCCCTCAACACACATACTGATGCTTGTACATGGTCTCCTGGCTGTCTATACTCCTGTCCATCTGTTGGGATGGCATTACGCCAGCTAACAAGGTAGCATGCCAGCTCCACTAGCACAAATGTGCCAAATAAAGATAGGTTGTTTTGAATGCACTGCTTTCGGGAGACAGCAAGAGCCAGGTCCCTACTGAAGAAAAAACAGCAAGAAGCTTCTGCACATCCCCAGNGCAAGTCTGAAAAGCCATGATATATAGGGTTTAAGAAGCCAGCCAGTTTGCCAGAGCTAGGCATCATTGAGCACTCTGCAAATACTGGAAATTCTCTTCTGTAAAGTTTTAAGCTTAAGCTGTGTATTTGTCATATAAAAAGAGTTGGCCAAAACTACAGCTGGGAGGAGTAGGGGAAGCAGAAAAGAAATTTATGTAATAAGAAGCAGGGAAATGGGAAAGACAATAAAGGCCTAAACAAAGAAAACAGAAACAACATGAACTGACTCCTCCAGGTTAATATTCAAGCCATCATAAAGATTCTACAGCAGCCACAGAAAATGACAGAAAGCTTGGTTTTCCCTTCAGAAGCAAAGCTCAGACAAGGCTACCTGTACACCTCCAAAAGTCTCTCCTTGGGAGTTATTTCTCTGAGCAGCACGTGCTTAGTTCACTGATAAGCACGTCATTAGTGTGGGCACCTTTTGTGTTCTTGCACAAGTGCTGCTGGCTCCATGTTCCCCAGCAGCCTGGCAAATGGCACTGAGAAGGGACAGAAACAAGGAAAGGTGTGTCTCACAACTGACTGACAAACCAAGGGTTCTGCCTGTATCTGTATCAAGTTCCCAGAAACCTTAAATCAACAAGATAGAGTCATTCATCATTTTCTGAAGTAATCACAGTAGTGAAGGCTTTTCTTCTCAGGCTGGTTTAGTCCAGTTACTTAAGTGCTCTGTCACTCAGATCTCACTGCTTTAAATACTGGCACATCGCTGGACTGGGCTTAGGTAGAAACCATGTTATATGATTCATGAGTCCAAAGCCAAAGAACAAGCTCCACCTTACCCTTTCCTTTCTCCTGCAGAGATTCTGCCCTATGAGCAGAAATAAAAGACCTGGCTTTTAGCCTTTAGTACAGTTTGTCACTAAACAGGAATCATACTCAGAAGCATCATTTTTGACAGCAATAGAGTATGTGCTGGTGGGGG
>WEIV01006055.1:1571-43071 GCA_013390005.1 Calyptomena viridis | reverse complement strand
TGGTTTAGTCCAGTTACTTAAGTGCTCTGTCACTCAGATCTCACTGCTTTAAATACTGGCACATCGCTGGACTGGGCTTAGGTAGAAACCATGTTATATGATTCATGAGTCCAAAGCCAAAGAACAAGCTCCACCTTACCCTTTCCATTCTCCTGCAGAGATTCTGCCCTATGAGCAGAAATAAAAGACCTGGCTTTTAGCCTTTAGTACAGTTTGTCACTAAACAGGGATCATACTCAGAAGCATCATTTTTGACAGCAATAGAGTATGTGCTGGTGGGGGGAAACGTGGGGTGTGAAAACAAGCAGATCTGGGAAAGGTTTGCGATAGTAAACACAGCCAGCATGAAGGTAACCATCTGTGGGGAGGTGATTCTGACATGTAAAATACTGAGCAAGCATGAATGAAGAACAACAAACCCTACCCGTGCACCAGAAACAATCAAATCTGACCCCCTTGAAATTTTTATTTAAATTAATGTTACCTTTTAATAACCTTTCGCTGCTCTCTGCAAAGATAACAGGTGTCATTAAAACAGCTGTCACTGTGCCAATCTTCCCTGAGACACCTATTTATTTGGATCTTTCAAGAGAAACATAAATGAAATCAGTCATTCTATATTAGAGGGTTCCCAGGGACAGTTAGTTGATTGGCATCTCTCACAAGTGGGCAAGTCACCACAAGACACTTGTAGAAGAGAGCATTTTCCCTGAAGCCTTGATGCTTTAACATCTGATAGGAATATGTATATATGTATGGATTGATTTTTTTTTTTTTTGGATGAATGATATTCTGTGAAATATCAGAGCAAAAAATGTCAGACATACATTGCATAGCAATCGAGGGCTAATGAAGATCCAGGTATTAAATCAATTAAGAAGTATCAAAAGCTACCTAATCATCAAGGAACAAAATTGGCACCACAATATGTAGTGAGTATGGGAAAGCCTAATTTACTAAACATACCCTGCAGTCACATAATTGCATGTAATTTTACCAGCATAATTAACTAATTTAATTACCACTTCTCAAGTGCATCAATTATTGACATTACAGAGTTTTCAGACAGCAGAATTACTGTGTGGTACATTCAGAGAATGCAAAATGCTTTGTACGCCTATTTTCCAGTCACAGTCAACAACTGAGGGAACACAAGCAGAAAAAGCAGAAAGAATTACAAGTGCACCACACAGAGCACAGTTTAGCAGTCAGGTTTAAGAGATGAACTAGACAAAACCATGTTTATGTAGGATTGAAAAGTCAACAGCAAGTAAGTGGAGAGACCAAGGAGACAAACGCTAAGTGTGGCGCTAAACCAGACAACTCTTATTTCTGAACAGCAAGGTCTACTTTAAATTAAATCTACCCAGGAGGAGACAAGCTCTTCAAGATCTACCAGCCACTCTTATTTCTTAACCAAGGGCTTGATCTTACAGTAATATCTGCAAGGGTATACAGATGCACCAAGCTTCAATCAGCTCACTAAAAAGCCATGAAGTGTCAGGTCTGTCTACACAAGTCTCAAAGCAGAATCAGAGCCCAGGGAGACTCAGGCTAGGATGTGGTAAGAAACAGTATGTACTTGAACAAACCCTGGATGCACTGGTTCCCTCCAAGACAAGGGGGAAAAAAGTACAAAGATGAAGTATGGATGTATTCTTATTAATTAAAATGTAGCTTTGCCATGTGGGATCATTACTCAGACTTGAAGAACTATTGATCCCCTCTTAATGTTTAGACACTGTATGTAAATCTTTGCATAAAACCCTTTTGTTTCAGCACTGAGCTTTTCAAAGTCAAGAGAGATGTCAGCATCTGCTCCCTATGGAGTCTTAAGAGTCGATGTCAGTAAAAAATGGGCAGCGTCAGTGAAAATTATGCCCTGTGTCAGTAAATTTGTTAACAGGGTAGTTGGAAACTCTGGGAGCTGTAGTGTCATTTCTTTTCCCATTGCCCTCTTGTACTTGACCTTTGCACAGCTGTTTCACAGTATCCGGAGATGGTGAACTGTGAAATAGTGATTACAGGAAAGGGGACATTTTAATGAGACAATACAACCTAGAACAAGAAGAGGGCATTCTTTCATATGCTAGCTGAGATCTGTAAAGTCTTTTTGTCTTTCAGATTCAATTAAGAACAACCATGACAACCCCCTCCTTTTAAAATCTAATGCCAATATTGTCACCCTTTTTAAAGCCATGGAAGTTTACTGGATTCATTGTGGTGATTATACCAAGCAAGCAGAAGCACTTTGTTAAAATAAAATAAAATCAAAGTCAAAATAAATCATCAGGAGCCAGAAGAAACTTACGAAGCAAGTGCAGACCATTCCTCTCACAAGTAGCACTGCAGGGATGGGGCTACAAACCCGTTGCAGTCTGTCCCTGTGAGGGCCTTTTGAGGTTCCAGCTCAGGCAAAACTTAAGCACGCATTTAAATTTAAGCAATGGTTTAGGTTGAGCAACTCACTTGAAGTACTGCAGACAAGTACATCTTTGACTAGAGAGAAATCAAACTGGTCTAGCGCATGTGGCAGTAATGGAGCTTCCTCCAAAAGCACAAGAGACTCCTTGATTCTTCTTCAAAGGTTCTATGCAACAGCAAGACACAACCTAGTCCTTTCTGGACTTCTCACCTGAAACCACAATGTGAAAAATCAAGACAGTGAAAAAAGCGCACACTGGGATCACAGGCAGCAGAAGGAATGGAACGGCAGAGGAAGGGGACCACAACTTTTTCATGTTAAGTGACAAGATGACTTTTTGTAAGCAAACCTGATGGATGATGCTCTTCATGCTGCTTGTTCTGCAGGCTGCTGTCTGTACACCTGCCACGTGGCTGCTATCAGTAAAAGCAATTCCAGTAATGACAATGATGTGTGAGGGGCCTGCACTTGTGAGACACCGGGCCTAAAACATTATTCATTGCACTTGTAAGTGGGTGGGGAAACTTAACCAGTCAGTCGAATAGGTGCATATAAATGAGCATAAGAAAACAGCAAAAAGAGAGGATGAGCCAGTAGCATCAGGGAAAAAAAATATAACAAGATAAAATACCAAAACCTTTCTCATACACTGTCAGCCCTAGCGGGGATTGTCACACAACTCCTGCCTTCTAATGTCCTCTCAAAGTGACTGCAAAACCTGTAACAGAGTTGTGATTTTGTCAAACACCAACAAGAGTTATCCATCTACGGTGTATGCGTGCTACTGTATGTAGCTGTACGTACTTAGCAATCTGAAACACAAATTATTAAATAGCCTGTGCAATGGACAGTTTAGATATTTGCATTTATTTAGATATTTGCATAATTGAAGAGATGTGTATTGAACAAAATACTAAAAGTCATCATCCCACACACATGCCATACACCCTGCAAGTAGTGTGGCCTGTCATATATTATTTGTGCAGTCACTGGTCTCACATTCTGTCAAAATGAGAAAGTTTCAGGTTGATCACAAATAAGGATGTAAGATTCTTCCCTCACAGCTTGCAAACGGAGCTGCCTACTTTCCTATTTCACAGAAACTAAGGAGTGAAAGTGAAGTCAGACATTCATGCTCATCAGTGCTGTAGCAACGCTCTACCTGAAATAGAGACCAAGATGGAGAGACTAAGATGCTTCCTAAGTTGTCCTTTTGTCTTTTGTCATTTCCAAGTCCTTCTCCAGAAATCCTTACTCAGCCTCTCTTCTCAGACAAATTAACTTGGATGAACCCTTCTTGCGTATTCCATTACCCTTTAACAGAGCTTGGAAGTTTGGTGACCTCTCTTGGAGTGCCTTATTGCCAGTGGTAAGAGAAACCGTGCTTTGCACTTTCCTAACTCACCCAGATACTATCACCTCCAAGATATCACCAAAGTTAAATCATCTTCAGACTTAATTCTGCATCTGGTATTTTGGACAAAACAGGTTTTCTCCTCTGTTGTATTCCCCTAATGTTGTAGTGTGTGATTAATACATATTTCTATATTATGTATTTCTGTATTATATAGTTCTGTTGAAACAGAGGTTTGGAGGGGTTTGCTTAAGTTAGCAACATGAATTAAACATTTGCCATGATACAAAGAGCTAAGAAAATGCAAATTTCTGGAGCCATCTATGGATAAAGGACAATACCCAGAGGAGACCAAAAGATGCAAGAGATAGATAAAGAAGCCTCCTGTCTCCAAACTNTCATTGGTTAAACTCCCCTATAAGAGCCTGAAACAGGAAGTAGTTTTGGCCTTTCTTGGTTGGCTTCCTTAAGCTTAGGACCCTCTGTGGGGCATGTTGCCCCCAGTGAGAAATAAACTTAAAATATTCCTAACCAAGAAGATTTGCCTGCATCTTCTTTGTCCTCCTTTTGCTGGCTAACCCTCGAGGGCTTGCAAGAGGGCACACACAGCCCAGCAGCCCTTAAGCACCCCTGGGCTGGACCTCCTGTGACACGGAGGCTTTTCACCCAGAAGTGCCCCCTCCTATCGTGTGCTCCAAGGCAATTACCAAGCCCAGGCTGAAGAAGGAGCTGGGGCTTGCAGAGGGAGCCACTATACCCTAACTACTAGATGCTGCAGCACCTCTTCAGCATGGAATGCAGCGCTGCAGATACAGATGGGAACAAAGCAAGAAGGGCAGCACAACACTGTGAAAGGTGCAAGACCAAGAATAGCTAACCATCTGGCTCCCCTAATTGGCATTTGCAGTATACTGGTTTTCCCTTCCTGTTGTATGAATAGGGGAAGCAGGCTGAAACTCCTCTCTTACCACACATTTGTGAACCAGGCTGCAAAAACTGGCCGGAAGGGTAGCACATCTGGCCAGTGTCTCAGTACTCACCTAATTGTTTAACACAGTAACTGCTATCCTCTCACAACACCAGGGCAGCTGAGAAAGCTGCAGACTGCACACCACGTGTGTTACCAACGTACAGTAGATGGCAAAGAGAAACAGAACTGAGCCTGACAGCTCTGCCAGAGCCCTTCAACTAACCCTAGCCAAGGTGGAACTTCAAGCAAGATAAGCATTGATTATTAGCTAATTCTGTCAGTTCCACATTGCAGTGAGTGGGTAGGAAATCCACCAAAATCAATCATAATAATTTAGTAAAATTTAGGGGGGAGAAAGTTGTCTATGTCTCACTGAGGATCTTCATCCCATACTACATATCATTTTGGCAGAAAAAAAAAGAATAGAAACAGAATTAATAATTAGTATTCCTTATGTACAAGTGAGCAAGGCTCCATTACATAGCTACATTTGCATAGCACACGAAACCATTTACCTTTCCACTTGGTGCTCTTCAAGGGTCAGCTTAAAAAAGGGTGAATACAATTAGAGCCAAATTCAGTCAGCAGTGAAAAGAAAATATGATGGGAAGATGACTGGCAAGAGCTTAAAAATATCTTGTATCAAGTACCCCAAAAGCCACAACATAATG
Source organism: Calyptomena viridis (assembly GCA_013390005.1). Classification (NCBI taxonomy): domain Eukaryota; kingdom Metazoa; phylum Chordata; class Aves; order Passeriformes; family Eurylaimidae; genus Calyptomena; species Calyptomena viridis. The sequence continues at coordinate 37,651 of WEIV01006055.1, read as the reverse complement.
ATTCAAAATAGAATCCCACTGGTTACAGAAATGCAGCTAGGTTTTAAAAGGAAGTGAAAGCATCTGTAATTTTTCTAATGCGCATAACTAATGGAAAAAAGAGAAAGGTGAAAATGATAAATATAAACCAGAAAATAGGTACTGTAGAAAAGGGAGAAGGTAAGCAAAAAAACATAACAAACCATTAGCCAACAGAGCCAAAGAACTAGAACAAGTATTTTGAAGTTCATTAGGAACAGAAGGACCTTTCACCATGACAGTAATCTATTACTGGATGAAGAAAGTTGTCCCGTGGGCAATAATAGCAAAAAGACAGAAACCTAAGAAAAAGCCAGATGATCTAATACTGTTGAACAAACTAAAAACAAAATTCCCAAATATGCTCTGCATGCCCGAGAAAGATCATGATCCTTCTACTGTCCAGTTAAAATAGAAGAATATAGCGAGACTTAGCTTATAGTATTGTACATGGGGAGCTAAAATAGAAGACTTAGTTACTAAACTCAACAAAGGTGAAACATGATTGAAAGGCAAATTAAAGCTTGAAAGATGCAGAAAATAAACTTCAAATAAAACTGAGGTTCTTATTTTGAATTTTGCAAGGATATAACCCACTGGCTACTTCACTGTTTAACAAGTGCTTTACCATCCATATTTCCCTGTTCTCAAAGGGTTGATGGACTAGCATGACCCGAGGAGAGACTACAGCACACATGCTGATTTATACTGGCAGGAAATTTGGCCCTCCAGGTTTTGGGAAGAACTGTGGTTTATTCCTGCTTTTTTCCCTTACAAAGATAAAAGAGAAGAAGAATTCAGAACCTGTTCCAAAGGTGCAGGTGCTCTACACAGTTCTGCTGGGGGGTGGGCAATATTGGCAGAACCTCCTCACCACTGCTACATCAATACCACACCTTGGCTCATCAACCAGTGAGACCAGCTGCAGGAGAGACAGTTAGGAAGCTTCTTTTTACACTAGTCCAGACATTTCCTTTCCACTACCAATTAACTACCCACAACACAGAAAAGCTTATCAGGAACATCAAAGAATGCATTCCTCACTAACACACACGGTATGGCAGATAAAGTCTCTGGCTGCATCAGATTTTCTAATTAAGCACGTGGGAGTGAAGGAAAGAAGGGGGGGGCTAAAAAAAAAAATCAAGCAGAGCACACTGTGTGTGTTGTTAGCAGTCACTACTGTAAACTGAAATACAGGTGCCATTAGCAATCTGCTGTCTGCTGAGCTGCACTGCTCTGCGGCCTCACTTCCCAGTTTGTCTTTTTTGTCTCTGTCTCACAGAAAACAACATATAGAAGATACCTTCAAGTTGAAGAAATAACATGATGATTATACATTTGCCTTTTATACTCCAAATAGAACTGTCAAAAAAAAAAAAAAAAAGAAGAGAACAGATAATGAGGGTCATTGATTTCATGTTGCTTTAAAAAAACAAAAGCCAAATGGAAAAAGCAAATAACTAAAATGTAATAGGTTGAATTACCCATTTAAACAGTTGAACAAATAATTCACTAAACGAATTTATTAGATTAATTCAGCTTCCTCCTCCCATCGAACCTTTTAAGATTCATTTGAAAGTATCCAATTGAGTTGAGAGCAAATCTCTATTTCAATACTCTGCAAGTATGGGCACATACAGTTCAATATTTTCTTTTCAAGCTCCATCAGTTCATTGAGACTATTTACACCTTTTTTTTTGTTTCCTGAATGAAAGAGCACACAGGCACTTCCAGTGCATATAATAATAATTGTACATATAGTCCAAAAATTGGTGTCTTTGCATATTTGTGCCAGCAAAACTTGACAGCAGGAACATTTGCAGGAAGCAAACACAAAGAAGACGTCACTATAGATGAAGCAAATTAATTTTCAGATTGAACATTCCTGAAAATACTGTCCAGCTACAAATAGATCATTATGCTGAAGTATGAACTGTGAAAAATTAATGACAGAAAATATGCAGTTCCTATTTTGCAAACCTCAAATCGGATAAATCACCTTAGGTCTTGGTTATAGTAGCTGCATTAATTGCTCAAGATCTGTTTCCTAGATAAACTTCTCTGCATGGAAAACAAGTCTTTGTTTCACTATTAAATCCTAATGCAAACTGATGGTGCTTTGCAAAACAATGTTCTCTTGAAATTCCAGTAGCAGCTCACTTGGGTTCAGCTTGGAACTGGCAACCTGCATTATTCTGATTTAGGTACAGGAACCTGTCACATGCTGCTTTTTCTTGCCTTTAAAAAAGAGTTAATATTTGGCTAATATGTTTACCTTTGCATAACATTACTGTCTGTGTGCAGGAAAGAAAGAAACAGCTGTTGCAAGCCTAACCCTTACTCATTAATCTTTCATCATCTTGGGACTTCCAGCGTTGTATTCTCTATTACAGCATCAGTTTTCTATTCAGCAGTGGTCTTTGAGAGCAAATTCCCTGTAAAACCGCCATTTACACTTTCCAGGTCCACTTGTACTGAACCAAGACACACGCATCATCACCCAGCAGAGGTGGGGGCATGAGGTAGGCAGTATTTCTACCTTACCAAGGCTTGCAGAATCTGTCTGCTGGCAGTTCCTTGTTTCAAGGGGAACAGGAGCCTCCCAAGTGCAATATTTCCTTCTGGTAGCACAAGAAGCAATTTCAGCTCCCTTGCACCAAACTGATGTTCTGAGGTTTGCTCTGACTCAAACACTTGGCAAATATTCTGAACCTTGGAGCGCCCAGGTTACACCCAGAAACTTACAGATTCAGCAGCAGAGGACTATCTCCTCCTCCTGTTGCAATGGTCTCATAGTTGGCTGATTTTCTTTCCAGCCTCCTTTTGGATGTATGCCCAAATCCACAGATGTGCACAGGAGGTAGATGGCACTAGAGGTGCCCTTAAGCACCTCAGCTGTTACTTCACACTGCCTCCCAGGTGTTATTAGCAGAAAACATGCATTGTAGAAACCACAGTAGGATTCTCTTTACATCATTCTTGTTTTAAATCTTTATGAATTCTCAAGAAACAGAGTCAACGGGTATTTGGGAGTCTCAGCTGTATGCCTTTCTCCTCCTCGTCCTCCTTATTAGACCGAATTTCAATAATCATGCAGTAAAGCATATATGCATTTCAAAAAACTGTAGAATGTCGACTTTAACTGCTGTAGTAAAGTCACCACTCTGGCCAGTTAACATAATTTTGCCCAGCTGACCAAGTAGCATCACTCACAGCTTGGCTCTGCCTTTTGCCACCTATCTTTGGGCATTCAGGACACAGGCACCAAACAGGGCAAGACTGCCAGATCTAGCTACAACTATGCTGCACACAAACTCCATCCAACAGCTCATGGACTGTCTTTAAGCAGTTCTGGATGGGTCTGTGTCTGACCCGTCACTGCTGCACTGACTTAATGTATGAAGTGAATACAGTGAGAACATTTAATTCCTCGGGTCATGTTCTCATGCTAGGGAAGTAACTGTGGTATTACTTATGAGGTTCCTCACCAGCTATCCAGTACCACACATGCACACACTAGTACAAATATAGAATATTTAAGAATATTTAAGAATAGCATAAGCTAGTCAGGACAAGAATTATTCACTATTTCTTCCAGAAGAAGAAAGCCTGTAGAATTTTTTATACTTTCGTAGTACACTTTACAAATTATTTGTGCAAGCATATTTGTGCAGACCACATACACCAGTACTGTGTGTTGTTGAATCACTAATTCACATATCACTCAAATCAACAGAATTGAGCATAAGACTAAACTCATAAAAAGGATAACATGGTCCCGTTCAGAGGTTAATAGCTGTATTAATTTTTATTTGGTTTATACATGTCCTTCATACCATCCTTTCTTCTGGTGATCAGTCTGATGAGAATCAAAGAGCACTCTTACCAAGCACAGTAAATGCAAACTAGTTTTCACTCTAAAAAGCAAATAGAAAAAAGCCCCAATATCTTGTGATAATTTGTGCTGTGTTACTTATGCTTACCTCATCTGCATTTAATAGGTTGCCTTCATACTCCCTTCATAGAGCTACAGATTCTCATGTTAAATATGGAAGCTCCTGACAGCTTTCTCTTTCCTAGGGCAAGATTGCTCAACTAACAATAACTAAGATACCTTCTGACAAGTGCAGCTAAGAGCCAGCAAAGCTTAGTCAATCTGCATCAGTCTATCTTGACACCTTTCTTTCAGTTTCATATCTAAACACTAGATGCCAAGGTCTCTTGCAATGATTATAGAAAACTATAAAAAGGAAAATGAATGCAAAAGCAGAAATCATATTAATCAGTTGAAAGAAAATACTTTTCCAACTACAATTGTGGCTGAAACCCATAAATTAGATGACTGGAGTAATAAGACATGTGAAATGGCTTTTAAGTCCACTACCAGCTCCATGCAATAAATTTCAAATGACATCCAGGCTTTTAGTGGAGGGGATGATTTATTGCAGTCTGCGGGAAGAGAGCTTTCATGGATTATCTCTAAAGTGGCAAAACTCTATTCTGAATTTTTCAAAATTAGTGCAGCTCAGTGAATGTCACTGACAAGCAAGTCCAAAAGCACTTTAAAAGAAAATTGTAAGAAAAATAGCAAACATACTTTAGAATATCCACAGATTTTGCAAAGGGAACTACATCCTGTCTTTTCATAAACCAGAAAAAAAACCCTAGCAAGAGAATAACACTTGCTGCATGTGTTGTTCACCTGGGCTTCCTATAAAGAGAGATATTTCACAAGTGAACTTTCTAAGCCTTTTGTCGCTAAAAGTCTCCAAAACAATTTGGCAAATAATGGAATTTTCTCCCTGAACCTATAAATATAGATATGATCTTTCTACTATTTTTGTCACTAGGGCAATGTGAGTGAAGTACTGACCACAGACATACTCTCCAAAGACAGTCCAGAGCCTGCGTTAAGTAATGGAAATGTTATATATGGAAAACATCTCACACTTTTCTGACACCTTTCATCCAGAGTAGTTCTAAAATATTTTGTGAGCTAAGCAGACATCTAATTTCATTGGTATTCAGAGTAGAAAGTGAAGTTCTATGCTTTATTCAATTAGTTTATATAGAAAATGATTTCGTTTCCCAAGAGACAACACAAGAGGATACACCAAGACTAACAGCTCTGCTTTTACATGACTATTAATGATGGTTCGGTTTTCATTAGAGTCTTTCCTTCTGAAGACTAACCATTAGCCTTTTAAAGCATGAATTCAGCACTGTTCTAGACTAAGAGTGGTATTTCATTGACTGCACAGTACTTACAGCTCTGAGATTTCCCCTGCAAGTCACCTATCCAAAGTCTGATACTTAATGAGGAGTTCTGGAAGCAATAAGGGATTTATGCAACCATCTTTTAAACTGAAGTCCACCCTAACTTGAGACATTGGTTTTTTGTTTGGTTGTGTTTTTTAATGAGTTGAACACAGCATCTTTTATGAAGGTAATCACAGACATTATCTTAGTTCTACAGACTGAAAAACTGAAGCACAACCCGTTGAAAGTACTAACTTAAAGTTGCTGGCAGCCCAATGACAAAGTCCAAAACAGAACACAGTGTTTCTCACAAAAGTGCTTTAAACATTCAGATACACCATAGATAGCACTCATTAGAAAGTATGGAATTGTGAGGGTTTGGAATTTAATATAAATTTTTTAAATCCTATCTTTACCTCTTAGGAGTACAGATAGGTGCTCAGGGTATTCAGACACATACTAAGCATAATGTCTTACTCAGTACTCCATTGAAATCTTTAAGTGATAGCAACGGCTCTTCATCATCAAGTATAGACAAAATTCAGAAGAAATCTCTTTTTCTGTCATTACTTAATAACCATGTAATTTTCCAAATGCTAACATCAGGATTATGGGACGCACTGCATCAAAAATCAGCTTCTAGCTACTTTGTTGCAGGCACAAGATAGAAGACACTTGCTCTCACTAAGCCTTATTCCTTGATGCACCCAACTGAACATCCAATGAAAAATATCCATTATAGGGCTTTAAGCATAAGAGAATATGTAAAATTGCAAATATTCGCAAGAGGTCAAAATGGACTTCATTATCCATGAATACATAAGCACACTGCTACTGATCATTTAAAATATTTTAAGTAAATTATGGGCTGGGTATGCAGCATTTTCCAGATTTTGATCGTGTATGTATCCTGTATTTTAGGCATCGTAGAGCAACCGTGTTGCACATAGAGGTAAAGTGATGATAAATGACAGAGCATTTAGTGCTCTTGCAGCACAAAAAAGGTTGTGCTATTTTATGAAAACTAAATAGAGAAAAATAACTGATATTTTTTCCTGCCTTCAAAAAAAAAAAAGAAATCTGTAAGTTTGGGAAAGAAATGGCACAAAGAAGAAAATCTTACATCAACTACTTATAAATTCACATGGAAATGCACACAGAATTCTTTCCTTCTGAACTATGCATGGAGCTTCATTTGCACCTATTGCTTCCATAGAGCTCTACATCAGTTTAAACCTTCAAACCAAAACCTCCTACCTATAGACTGACTTTATAGGTGAAACCATGTCTAGAGAAGCATTGCAGTAAGCAGATAACAGAAGGCTCTTGCCTAACATGTCTAACTCCCTTTCTCATTAATGGACAATATGCCTGCACAGACAGGAAAAATTATCTCAAAGTCTGTGATAAATCAGCCAGATTTGATCTGTTCTATGTAAAATACACAGCCAACACTGATTAAATGAGCAGTGGAGTGCTCTTTCAATAGTGCATCAATGCTTTTCGGCACATGGGCATGGACAGGCAGCTCAGAGCTATAAATGAAGAAGAATCATGACTTATGTTTTCAGTCACTGGAAGAATTAATTGTAAAATATGAATAAAGTGACATGGCTTCTGTTCCCATTCCCGTTCCACATGTCCATCAAGGTTTTTCACTGGTCATTCATATTATATACAACAATTTGGAGTGCAAAGAGCTTTATGCACACTGCTGTGTCATTTTGAAATGCTTTGTAAATGAGCTTGTACAGCAGTGCTGCACCATAATACATTTTTAACAAAATACATTTTAAGCATAACTACAGTTCTAATCCTCAGTTGTTATCTCTCCCTTCTTCATCTCACTCAACCCTTCATTCCTCACTAAAGAATGAAAAAAAAGTCTTCAATAAAGGCTGACCAAATATGTTTCCTAAAAGACAAATCACAAAAATCAAGAAATGTGTAATTTGAGCCTATACTAGTAATCCAAAACAACCTCAATTCATATATCTGCCAATCCAAACATCAGAAGCAACCCACTGCCTTTTCTCTACAAGCAAACCTACAGACAGCTTTATCTACAAGGTCTCTTGCAGATCCAACTCAGACAACTTTTCTAGCTCTCTTCTAGACTGCCTCTCAACCTGTCAGTCTCATCACAGTAAAAAGTGACACATCTGGTATAAGCAAGCTCCCATGAGCCCTTATCTGCACAAGACCTCTCCATCCAGAAAACCAAGGAAAGTCCTGCATCCTCAGCAACATTTTGAGGCTCTGAGATTCAGGAGGCTGCTCTTTCCTCACATTGTTGAAACCCAAGATCAGAGGAAAACAAAGAGGAGAGACAATTTCAAACGAATTCAACAGACAAATGATGATTTCAGAATGATTTCTGAAGTTGCATGTAACAGATGAGGTCCCACCCATAGCAAAATTGTAGCTAAACCTCACCAAAACAGAGGGGTTCACTTGGTGCATTCAGAAAGATGTATGAGGTCCATCCCTGACTCAGAGACTTGATGTGTGTTGGGTAGGAGTGGGCTGAGAGAATTCCCACATTTCAGAGACATTCCCCTTATCATCCTGCTTGACACAGATGCTTTGGCAAGCCCTTTATTCACAGACATCTGTCCCTCACTTCTACTTTGTAAGCTTCCAAATTTGGTCCTGCAGCTCAGGCTGTATAAGTACCTGTTCATAAACATCCCAGGTAGGGACACTGTAAGAACAAACACATGCCACAGTTTCATGAGCCCCACCACAGTAGGAAAGGAACATCTGGCATTTGCCAATCCCTTGGAAACATTCTTTACTAAGAGACAAGCTCTGAAGTAAAACAATCTCTTCCACTAAAAACAGAACACGGAAATCAACCCCAAAATCAGCAGGCAGAGAGAAATTAAATCCTGTACTTTAACTTACCCTTTGCTGAAGGATGGTCCTACATAATTTAAGGGTTCTCCTCAGCCAGGACTCCCAAGACAAGGTAACTGCAGAAAAGGATCTTAATTCCTCAGATGTTTTCCCTTCTTTGAGGTGATTCCCCTTCCACAACAGGGTTGCAGTTGAGTGCTTCCAAAGACCCTCTGTATTGATGGTTCATTCAAGGCACTGACTCATGTCTTAAGCTACTGAGATCCTGCCTGTCACAGTATCAGTATTGTAAGAACCTCTCTAAGATGCCACCAGCCAGACTTAACCCCCTGTGGACTGTACTCAAACAAAATCTCCTCCTAGAAAAGAGAAGTTAGTACACATTACAGACTCATTAGGTATGTTATGGAAAGTTTTATTCCAGAAACAGGCATTACAAAATTCCAAAGGAATAAACTATGGATGAGGCTTGTTACTAGTATTAAAGACAAGTAAAAGCTGGTAAACCAGCCCGAGACAAAAGTTTGGATTGGAATAGCTGGATACCATTCAGAATGTAGATATTTATCTCGTCAGCAACAAAGGAAAAACCATAGGTAATTTAGGAAAGTACAAAAGGAAAGAGACAGAAAATAAGTAAGTGTACAGAAAATGAACCATTTTGAAGAAGTTGACTAGAAGAAAAGGTGCAAAATTGAGAGGGAAAAGACTAGAATCAGACCAAATAACCGAATGTCCTGACTGAGGCCCACTTATTGTGGAATAATCTCTCGCAGGAACTGAAGCAGAACCCCATTACCTGTAATGCTTTTGCTCAGATACGACTGTAATGAGCTCATTAACACTAGAACATCAAAACCTAAACTGAACCAAATGCTTGATAATGTAATGCAAGGAGAAAACATCACATAGACAGAACAATACTTCCATTTCTATCACTGTAACAAGCCCTGAATGACTGTGTTCATGTCCTAGTTAAGTTTACAATGTTCTGTGAGGAAAGGAAAAAAGAAAAGGGGGATGAAAATGGAAAGAAAAAGGTTTAGGCAGAAGAAATCATGTCACAGAGAGAATTAACAACCTTATTTTCCATTTGTAAATTAAAAATTGAAAATCTTTTGAAGCTAGCCATTGACATGAATTCCGAGTACTACTCAGCACAGGGAAATTCGCTTGCATTTGTAAAGTATCTTATTTCTTACAGGAGTATCTTCAGTTTTTACTGAAAACAAAGCAATGTTCATACATTAACTCCAATGCAAATTTAGACTAGGCCCTAGAATAAATTAGCAATCAACTATTATTTTGACAGCCTTGAGAAACTGGAGGGGGGGGAACCAAACCAAAAAAGCCAAAACAGGTTGCTTTTGTTTATTTCCTTGTCTACCCCTTTGCAGTCCAGCAAGAAAAGATACCAAGTCCAAAAAGCTTGATTCTATTCTCCTTATTCTGCCAAAAGCCTCTATGACCTCCAAAGCCCTGAACAAAGCAGGATGCATCTCAAAGGATAAAAACCCTTTAGAATCATGCATGGCCTTTTATTCAAACAAATAAATTTACATATGAATACAAATAGCATTAAATCAAAGAGATAGCAAGCACCTTTACAACCATACACTACATTCACCAAGTGGTACAGGCCAGAGGTATGTAGGACCTATACACTGGTTCATTCCATTAAGAGTCCACAGGCTTCAAGGTAAACTACTTTTGGCATGTTGAATCAGACAAACAGTGCTTTTGAAGAATGGCCTACCAGGCACAACTCTCAATGAAATTCAAGAAAACAATCATAGAATGGTTTGTGGCTGAAGGGGGCTTGAAGAGCATCTAGTTCCAACTCCCCTGCCACAGGCAGGAGGAAAACCATCCACTAGACCAGGTTGTTCAAAGCCCCTCTGACCTAGCCTCAAACACTTCCAGGGATGGAGTATGCACAGCTTCTCTGGGCAACCTGTGTCAGTGTCTCATCACCCTCATAGTGAAGGGTTTCTTCCTAATATCTAATCTAAACCCACCCTCTTTCAATTTAAAACCATGTTCCTTGTTCTATCTCTACAGACTTTGGCTAATAGTCCCTCTCCATCTCTCTTGTAGGCCACCTTCAGGCCACTGCTCTAAAGTCTCCCTAGAATCTTCTCTTCTTCAAGCTGAACAATCCCAACTCCCTCAGCCTGTCCTCACAGGAGTGGTGCTCCAGCCCCATCTTCAGAAAAGAAACAGCCACAGAATTACAGACCTGTTAAAGGACAGAGAGTCCTCAAGCCCTCAGCTAAACTGAAAGAACAAAATTGAATCCTGACAACAAATAGATGTGTGAATTAATGCCAGAATACAGTCCACTAGATGGTCCTGCCCTCCCTTTTAGTTCTACTTGCAGCACAAATTAACCTGTCACTATCTGCTTATGACAACCTGTAAGGGCATATACACAAGATCTTTCACTATGAGGTACCCAGGCAGCTGCAATCATCAACTGACTTTTCTTAACACTGAATGAACACCAGGACAAACACCCCTGCTACAAAAGCACAGACATTATTTTAGATATCAAACAGCAAAGGTATTAACTATACAGAAGCTATTGCATGGACTGGCTAAGTCTTCCTTAGTTCTAGGAAGTGCTTTGTTCATCAGGAGTACTATACAAACACACTGAGGAATAAAGATTGAGCTTGTTCCAAAGAACTTGCATTTTAACCAAATGAAAGAAAAAAACCCCTGAGTAACAGAAGGAAAGGAACAAGCAAACATGAGAGGAGAGGTCAGGGCACCAGCAGACTAGTGGCTGACAAGTTGGCTAGCTCAATTTTAATTTTTGGTTTTTTTAAATGGGCATCACGAAAAAGGAAAACATGAAGACAAACTGTGGATATGAAGAAGTCTTCCCAAATGGCACAGTATGGAAGGAGATTAGTGTCTACCCCTTCTCTTCCCACCACATGGAAGTTGTGGAGGTCTCTCCTCAATCTCTTCTTCACCAGGCTGAACTGACCAAGTGACCTCAACTGCTCCTCATACAGCTTGTCCTCAAGGCCCTCCACCATCTTCGTTGCCTCCTTTGGACTCTCTCTAACAGCTTAATATCTTTCTTATATTGTGGTGCCCAAAACTGCCACAATATCCAAGGTGAGGCCACACCAGTGCAGAGCAGAGTGGGACAATCCCCTCCCTCGACCGGCTGGAGATGCTTTGCCTGATGCCCCCAGGACACAGTTGGCCCTCCTGGCTGCCAGGGCACTGCTGACTCATATTCAACTTGTCACTTATGAAGATGTCGAAGAGCACAGGGCCCAAGATGGAGCCCTGTGGAACCCACTAGTGAGAGGTCACCAGTTTGATGTTACCACATTCACTGTCACCCTCTGTGCTTGACCCATGAGCCAATAATCTCTTCTCTGTGGTGACCAGTGACAGGACCCAAAGGAATGGCCTGAAGTTGTGTCAGGGAAGGCTTACATTAGAAATTAGAAAAAGGTTCTTCACCCAGAGGGTGGTTGGGCACAGGCACAGGCTCCCCAGGGAAGTGGTCACAGCACCAACCCTGACAGAGTTCAAAAAGCATTTGGACAATACCCTCAGGTACATGGTGTGGCTCTTGGGGATGGTCCTGTGTAGGAAGGGGAGTTAGACTTGATGATCCTTGTGGGTCCCTTCCAACTCAGCATATTCTGTGATGCAGTGAAACATAGACATTTATTGAATCTTTAAGCTCAAGGATGCAGAAGCTGACACACTGTGGGCCATAGAAAAATGAAATTATTTTTTCAGTAGCTAGTAAGAGATGGTTAAAAAACTGGCAGAAGCCCAAAACACCTTGGGAATGAAGACTAATAGCTTACATATGACACAATAGGACAAGGAAACAGACAAAAGATACAGAGAAAGGAATAACTTGGACAAAAATACATGGTAGCAAAGTGATTTTTAAATCAATATTATCCACTAACTATTTAAGTGTATTGTTTTGCAGATTGTTTTCTTGCATATTACATTTTATTATATATGTACTAAATTTGTTACTAACTTATAATTACTGAATCATAGATTTGTAACTAAACAAGCATTCTGAAAAAAGAAAGCACATGGTTGCACATATGTATGCTCCCTTCATTACGAAAAATTCTACAATCTGATTTTTGTAAATGTGTGATTTTCTATGATGAACATTTTCTATGTCTGACAGAGAAATAGGAGCTGGAGGACAGGTGTTTGTTTTCAACATTCCCCCAAAATCTTCACCTATCAGAATATTAGAGCAAAAGTGTTCCCATCTCCACAGGAACAAATGTGCTTTAAGAACTCCTATTGGAAATCCATGCCTGAATTTTTCTTTGTTTAAGTACCATGAGAAATGGGCAGAAGTAGCTCCAATTTCTTTCATGAATAAGGTCCTTCATTCAAGCTTTTCATGGTACAATATATGGAACTTTAAAGTTTCAGTCAATAGCTTGGTCAAGCAACCAAATCTGAACTCTGATATTAACAATTCAACCTTCTGAAACTAATGAGTCATATTATACCTAGCAGTAATTGTGGTTCACTTCCCATAAAGATGTAATCTGAGGTTGGTTGAGACATTTAACATCAAAAAACAGAATTAAATGTATTTTACTGTTGCATTTGAGTTTTTAGACAATAGACACTGCACAACAAAATAGGCTTTGCATATTTTACATAATTGAGCTGCTCCATGGCTACTATTATGTTCTCACACTACACTGCTGCCTCCATCTTTTGGCATCTAAAGGAAGGAACATGTGGGACGAAAGTAGGGAAAAGGTAGATTTAATAATCTGTGGTCAAGTTAGAGCTACTGTAACAGGAAAGTTTGTCCAGCGCATTTTAGTGCAAGTTGGAACATGTACTAGTGGGGTTACACACAAGTGAGTAATTTCAGTAAAAACACTCCAAATTAGGCAACAAGAAATTTTACAGGCGTGTTTAAACTTCAGTAGGATGCGTTTTATTTTAAGTCCAAAAAAAAAAAAGTGATATATGCTAAAAACAAGCAAGTAAATTATTTTTCATCGGTTTTAGTCTATTACAAACACTTAAAATTTCCTGAAAAATAGATTTCTATAGAAAAAAAATAGAAAACTAATTTGTATTCAGTCAAAGAGCAATATACAAAATGTGATAGCTTCAGTCATTTTAAAGTTCAGCTGACAAACATAAAACCTGTTCCCTCAACAAATTTTGCAACAGTGAGCAAATAAGAAAACCTTAGCTATTCAAATATCTATGTAAATCTAAAACAATCTTAATGAAGAACATTTTACACAAACTTGGCAAAGATCATCCCATTTACAGTATTTTTCCTTTGCTTCTGAACCTATCTCCAAATATTTGAAACAGGTGAAACGTGGTGTAACACCAGAGCTGAAACAACAGTCAGTACTGGTGCTGACTCTTCTCCTGGTTTGAATGGTTACACTGTACTTTCTAAAACAAACACACAGTGGGATCATATTGTCTTTTTCCACTACTTGCATTGGACACTCTACAAGAGAAAAATGGTTTTATATCAATGGAAAAAGAGCTAAGAATTATATTTTGGTATAGAAATGCACTTCTCTGTATAAAAATTTTAGTGACATTCACATCCACTGGTTACACTGGAAAAAGAGAGGGTAAGAACAGTAATTTTATCTTGTTGAGTTCTCCCACTGTTTAACCATATTTCTTTTCTACAAGCAGGTCCTGTGTCTTATGTCTTACTGCTTAAGTGTACTATTCAGATGGTGGAAGATCCCAGGCTCTTTTCACAACCTCATTGAAGAGGTTTTATGTCAAAAAGAAAAAAGCCTCCAAAACTCACCTAAGTGATTTATTAGAAGAGTCTTTGGCTCTTTTATATCTTTAGGCCACACATGAGGAAAACATCACAGTGCTTTTCAGAGGGCCAAAATAACACACTTTTACTGGCAAACGTTGGAAAATAAGGTGACTTGGTGGAAGTTTAAGCAAGTATTCAATCAACACAAAGCATTTCACAAAGCACTGACTTAGCAAATTCCAACCCATCCAAATTAAAGTTACCCAAATACCAAGAAAAGGGAATTAGAAGAGGAAGAAGTAAATAAAGAGAGAAAGAGACAGAATTATAGCTACTACAAGTAGGGCAGCAACCATGCAGAGACCATGTGGTGCTGATTTTATTTGTTCTGGACTCCTGTGGCCCCCAGGTGGGGCTTGCAGTGTGCCAGCCATGCCGGGGCTGGGTTAGGGGCTCTAGGGGGTGTGGTGTAGGGCAGTGTCCCCAGTGTGCTAGTGACTGACAGCTGCACTAAAAGCTCTCAAGGAGACAGGGTTATGGGACAGAGCACCATCCCACCCTGGCAGAATCCAATATGTCCCCTCCCACACACACAGAGTGTTTTGAGCCAGTAACAACATTAATAACTTTTTTCAGTCCCTCACAGGAGACTATATGCTTCTACCCTTAAGAACATATTTAGGTCCATACATCACCTAAAGTACCAGTTTTAGAAGCCAAATGTCTGTGCCACTGAAAGGGACTACATGATAGCACAGCTACTCTCAGCAGTAGGAGAGGTTTCCAAACTGGAAATTTGCCATGGATTGTGACACATCATGTCTGCATTGTTAAATGTTGCCAGTGACAAGTCAGATATGCTTTTCCATGCACAGGGCTGTATACAGCTATAGGTATTATTCCTCTGACCAGGTAAAAAGGAATTAGCATCCAAAAACTTTTCATCTTCTTCTTCAAGTGCCTGAAAAGAGCTGTGGGTGTGTCCAATATCCTAATAGCTTCTGATGTCAAGCATATGAGAATAATGCAGTCAAATCCACATTAAGAACTGAGAGGGCCCAGATATTCTGGACTCTCCCAGGGAGCCTGCAAGTTCAGTGACTTTTAAGCTCCTCATACAAAGATACTTTTCACAAGAGAAATCTGTTCAATGAAGATGCCCGAATCGTTGTTTGTGGAAGGCCAGAACTGCAACTGCCACACACAGGGATAGGCACACCAAATGCAAATAATAAAATGGATATCTGACCCAGCAAGTGTGGTAACAGGTAATATTTAAGGTCATCAGCACTCAGCAGCAGCATTCACACACACAGTGGCTGATTTATGATGTCCAAATAAATATATTCACAACTCATAGCAACACGCCATTCATTCTTCTGAACTAGAGAACAATATTCAAAAAATCTGATCCTTCTCCCACACTCAGCTGGAGATTATGAATTATTTAATATCTTGGTTGCCTTTGTGTGTGTAGCAGGAGGACCTAGTTTTCTTTTGGCTTTACAGTTATATCATGTTGTATTTTTCTCTCCAAAAGCCTTCATGCAGCTCTTGATGTGAAAGCTTAGCTTTCTGTAGACAACTGCTACTTCAAATTAAAAGCTGCATGAGTTGTTGACAATATAAGACTTCAGATTTAATTCTCCATAGTTCACAAAATATCTATTTCTATCGTTCATTCCATGTTACTTCATAGAGAAGATTACTATTGCAGCATACACCCATCAAAGTCATCTTTCTCATCAACAAAACATTGTTTGTAGCAGCCACACATCAATGAAATTTCTTCAAGCCTGTGACTGTTGCTTTTTCATAATTATATTTTCTAATCCCCCTTTACACACGAGAGCTCAATTCACTTCCTGGTACAATGCATTAGCATCCTCTTCAAATCCATTAGCAGTACCACAAAAATCACAGCATCTCTCTCTCTTCAAAATAATATGTTATTAAGTTACCATACAGCAGGCTGAAGACTATGAATATTTTAAGCCCACTGTATGTACCAAAGCACAGAAACCAATCCTAGTCTTTTACCTTATTGATAATATTCTAAGAGACAGTTATGGGCTTTCTTAAACTTGTATTGCTGGCACAACCATATATATAGTATATTTAATAAAGAGATTTAATATGTAATATGATGTTAATAGTATTATCTCTTCAGCCATTTTCAGCCCATAACACTCAACAGTGGGTGCCTAACTTATACCACCTAGTTAAGTTAGGCCCAGTATCTCAAACATGTTCATTAAAACAAAATTAATTCATCTAATGAGCTGCTGTTAAGAAAATTAGGTGTCAATGATATTATCAAAACAACTATTAGGATGTTTCAAAGCACTTCATAGAGTCTATCAGTGGTTTCACCTATACTACAGATCTTCTGGGTTTTGTTTTGTGCTATGCCACAGAAAAATCAACATTTATTTTGAAGCATGAGGCATTTTACTGAATCAGTTCTCATAAGTTCATACTAAAACTCATTTAGCCTTTTTGAATTAATGGTAAAATTTGCAGTTGCAATGAATGGGGCAAAAACCATGGATTACCCTAGTTTATGCTCTTACAAGTACAGGCCTAAAACAAGGCTGACAACCTGATGTCTAGCACAAGTACAGTGGATGCCACTTGCTAATTCCCATCTCTTACAGGCTCCATCAACAACAAATTCCACAATTTTTTCAAAGGCATCAGGAAAAAGAGTCCTGTTATAGAGAATTTTCCATGCTAGAAATCCAAGCGCATTTAGATATAGGTTTAGAAATTTCTTAGGAAATATGGAGCCTCTGCTTCAATCTAAGGGATTTGATTCAACAAAACACATGCAACAGCAGCCAGCTTTTAATGCTATTGTATTGCATAGCCCTGCAATGATTTTGAGGCATTCTGCTTGGAATGAACCAATTTCCTAGTGCTAAGAGTGCTAATGGAGCCATCACAGGGTTGATGGGCACAAAGTAGCACAGGAACCCATGCCACAGCATGGGTTTGTCCTTTCATTTTAACTCTCCACTCCAAACCCAAGGCAAATTTTATTTCACCAGTTTTTTCATCATAAGCTAGCCTTTATTTTTATTCATTCTTTTACTGCTTTCACTATTTCAGAAGCCACATTTTGTCATTTTCCTGCTGCACCTGGGTAATGCTTCTAAAAAGCTTAAAACAATGAAGAAAACCCCCAACCAGTAAGTAGTTCTATATAAAATGTTTACACAAGATAATTCCCACCCTCAGAAACATTTTTTTCAGACTGGTGGTCTTTTCTTACCAGTTTTACAGCAAATTAAGGGTGAGCAATTTACCATCATTAGACCATTTGACTCCAGCTGAATTTGAACCCTCCAGATTTCCAGCAGTTTGCAATATCCATTAAGCTACAGTTATTGGTCTGGCATGCCTTAGGTTCCTACAAAACAGCAATGTTCTGCTGCACAAGATGACTGTTATCAAAACAGATGCTGACATAGCAAAATCAGCGGGAATTCCTCAACTAGGAATAGCCAAATGCTCTTTCATAGGAATATTGCTTTTATTGAGCTGTCTGTACTCATCTTTGGACTACAACAACATAGCCTATAAAATAAGTAGGATCAGTCATTTATTAATTTATTTTATTTAGATAGTAATGTCATCTATATCATCTTTGAAATTATATTTGTAGTTTCATCTTATACAGTACCAGTACAAAAGTAAGTACTTTTGTAGCATTGTATGAAGGTCCAGTGCTGTCATCAGCAAATTTGCAATCTAGCAGTCAGGAAAATCAACCATGGGGCAAAGATATAAACCACTGAACAAATACCTGGAATAGAAATATGATGTCAGGGTTTAGGGGATTAAATCACTGCTTCATTAAATTTGAATTAATTTCCCCAAATTCTGAGAGCACTGGATGCAAAGGGTTGCTATTTATCACCTCTAATTTACTCTTACACACTGCACATGATTCAGTGGTGTCTGCTGAGAAAAACAGAGCATGTGAGCAACTAATCAGCAGTGCAGTCCCAAATAACCAGCCAGCTCAGATTCCATCAAAGTACAGAAACCAGAACTTCTCATCAAATTCCTTGCTTTCCTCTCATTTCCCTTCTGCAAGGCCTGGGTGAGACAAGTAATACAGCATGAGACATTAATGCCACAAGTTAATCTTAACAATAATAAATATGCAAAAAAACCCTCTTTCCCATCTTCTCAGTATAAGGCATATAGACTTCAAACATATTCCTGTTATTAAGGCCATAACATACTCTACAAGAATCAGTGAAAGAGATGAAAGGAGCATGGAACAATCTAGTGGTAACTCACAGTGGGAGTTATCAAAGCTGCTCAGTAGATGTATCAGTCACCTGAATCAGGTAACTGAGTTTGGTCAGAAAAAAAGCTCATCTCATTATATCCATACGTAATTTGGTAAAGCACAAGTGTTCAAAGGTATACATACTGCCATTACAGCTTTTGTGTGTTTACTGAACATGCATATTTTCTTTCACATGTAGGCATATTTTGATCTCAGAAGAGCAGTTGCTATTTCTATAGCTTTAAAATATTTTGAGACTCTCACTGACAAACACAATGTGTGCTGTGTAAAGAATAATCACTTAATGGGGTTGATAATCTACAGACTAGTTCTGTAACTTGCAGTGATTTGGTGAGAATCAAGACAATCACTGTAGAATTGAGTTTGATCTGTAGAATTTCATGACAATCTACCTTTCACAATGTTGCAGTATCGTGACCACTGGACTCCTTTCCTATGAGAATACAACCCTCTCTATAAACATTGGCTAATGAAGCCTTTCTTCATTGCAGTAAGACTCAAAAATAGGCCACCATTATACAAAGAGGGAAAATGAGGCCCAAAAGGGTCTGCCAGCATTTTAGGCATAAAAGAGCAAATACTTTACAGAGAAGGTCAATAGAATTACTCTGATTTACTGAACCACCTGGTTATCCTCAGACACATCTTTTACACCTAGTTGACCAGATGACAGACTACCACCATGCATTCACCTTTCAGCTGCACAGTACCTGTACAACAAACCTCACCAGTGGACCAACTGTTCATGTGCTTCACATGCCCAAAAAATCTGACACATTCAGGTACATATGTCTGTGCAGTTTCAGATCCAGATTCACCACTGGCACACCAGGAAGAACAATTTTTTAAGTGTTCAGTATGGCACCTCCAGAATTTTCAATGTTATACGTAGAGCATCGGATTCAAAATTCAGACACTTAAGTTCTGCCCTGGTTTAATTGCTCACTCATTGTTTGGCCACTCCTTTTCTGGCCTTTCTTTTTCACTATGAGCTTCATGAAACAGGAACCACCTTGTTTATGTTTGTATTCCTGATATGCAAGGCTAAGGAACTATGTCTCATCTGAGCACTTACTGAGCCTTCTCTGGCACAAATCAATAGTGTGAATGAAGCACTAACATGACAGAAATCACTTTGCCTTATGATTGCCTAATGGGATTCAGATGTCTATCTCATTCTAAGCATAAGTTACACAAGACAATTGCCTAAGTGCAGGTGTCTAGTGCTGTTTTAGATGTCATACAGTATCTCACATTGCTTTTACCTACCTCTCCCAAAGAGCATGCCCATCCCATACATCCAGTGCTGTATTTCACAGACTCATGCAGATGTCTCAGATGTCCTTGGACATCACTGTTCATGGTTAGGCAATAGAGACTACTGGAATATTGCTACACTGGTACATCAGAAAACTTTGAGAGAGACCCTGTAAGACCCTATAAAATCCTTTCTAGTAGTGTGCCAATGAGTTAATTTCTCTTGTTTTGCCTATTCAGAATGCAAGTGAAATAGCATTTCTTTAACACTACATTGTAAATGGTTACCTAAAACTTACTTGTTAAGTCCTTTGAAGGAGAAAAGAACAAGATAAATATTAGTGCCACTATTTCCTCCAGATCTTATTTTCAGTAGACCGTGGGTGTGGTTGAACAAGGACTTTTCTACCTATTCTTACTCTTTCAGAATACAAAGCCAGACATAAAGATGCAGATCTTTTGAAAGTATTTAGACATCCAACCACTGTGTTCCATGCTCTGGAAGTCTCGGGCCCCCTTGAAGTTGTGGTTATTGATCATCCATTGTGCTGACAAATGATTTGTAGACGTGTGAGGCAAGTCAGATCAGGGTTAAAAATAAACACTTTCAGAGGACTACTTAAACCAGCTCACTGAACAGACTAACAATCCATGGTCCTACAAATAGTTATATCAGCACAACTGACAGGGCAAGAGGCTGTGATTTGGGGGTGGGACTGAGCAGCTGTGGCTGGTATACCTCAAATTTGAACCTCTTCTTCAAGTTACTTAAGCTTTGAGTATACCTGAGAAAGTCTGGGCCCTGTTTCTTTACAAAAAAGTGCATTTTTATTCCAAATAAAATAGCAAATTATGAAACCAAAGAAAACTTGTCAGAGCATGATTGCAGCAAATAGCATGAATGCATTAACATGGTATTTCCAATGAAAAGGAACACTGTGATTAACAGTATTCTGCATGCTGCATCAATCATGAGTCTGGCAAAAGGGAAATTAATAAAACTAAAAGTATCATGTTCTTTTCCCTCTCTCCCTCTTATTTCCATATAATTCTGTCATACAAAGTAAAAACCCAAAAAGCAGGAAACATTTAGGGAAGAAGGTTAATCTTACAAAATAGCTGAAGTTTTTAGAAGTTTATCACCCTTTTGCACATATTAAGGAACATAAACTTTCAAGGAAATACAAAGCACCTTTCTGTGCCCTTTGAACTTAATTGCATTTAAATGAGTGCAACTATGAGGATACAATATAGGAGGATTAGTTTTCCACAGGTTCATTTATTAGCAGCATGCTGCAATTATCAACAAGGTGAATCAATAAGCATGAAGTACACTGGGCTGCCTATGTGTGACTAATACAGAACAAGTTCTCTTGCACTCAGAGCCAAGGAATGCCATGCTGTTGAGCAGGTCTTCAACTCAATGTCCTAAATCAGTGCCAAAAACATCCACTCCTTGCAAAATGGATGACTTATTCAAAACCAGTTTGTTAATAGGCAAATTCCTATGTTAGAGGGGGAGCTTTCAAAGCCGAGCTAAGGATTCCATGCCTTTGCCAACAAACATTGTAGCAAATGGGAATTTATCTCATTAATTTCAGTGGCTTTGTTTCAAGTCCTTAATGATGAGAGAACTTATTCTATCTTCAATTAAGCTACACGTCAGTTCAGTCATCATGATCTGGCTAAACGGTAAGAGCAATAATGCATTAGCAGTGTAGCAGCTCACCCACTCATTTCACACCAGAAACAAGAAATATTTTTACTAATCCAGAAACCCACCATAAAATATTCTCTGGAAACTGCCATGCACACGTGAGTTGATCTTAGAAGCAGTCCTAAAGGAGCAATGACAGTGACATTCAACAATTACTTTGTTCTACAGGCACAAACTCCAATAATGCTTAAAATGAGGTAAGTCTAGGCCAGCACCCTTTGAATGTTTTATATAACTATGTACAGTGTCCTAATCTGCCCTTAGCTCTGGTCTTGCACGCAGTATTAGAGTAAGGGATTCATCTTTGCAGTGCTTTCATTTACAGGTCTTCCACAGTCTGCAGGGCTACACCAAGACTCTCAGAAACACCACCAACACCTCTTTTATGGTGCTTTCAGTCCAGCTACAGTGAGGGGAAGCAGGAGAGAAGCTACACAGTTCTTCAAGCTCTAGAGAGAAAGGCTAAGCAGAACCATGGTGTTTTTCTTTCGAGACCAACAACAGGACGTGAGGAAATGGAATGAAGCAGCATGAGAGGTAGTTCAGATTAGCCATTAGGAGAAGGTTTCTTACTGGGAGGATAGCTGGACACTGGAACAGGCTCCCCAACAAAGGGGTTATGGCATCGAACCTGCCAGAATGCAAAGAGCATCTGGATGATACCCTTAGCCATATGATTAGTCCAGTGAGGAGCAGGGTGTTCAACTCAAGGATTCTTATTGGCTCCCTTCTGACTTAAGATATTCTATGATCCTATGATTAACTCAGATGTCCTGATGTAACCTGTAAGTTTGTTCATTGACTGCAGAAGATAAAAAGCTTATCTAGGCTAAGGTTAAATTTTGACAATAGACTTAAAGTATCTGATTTTTTTATTTGACTTTGGTACACATTAAAATAAAGGAAATAATTATTTACTCCAAGAATGTGGTGAGAGGATAAGTGTGTCCTAAAATTAATCCTTTGTTGGTTGCAGCTCCTTCATCCTAGTGGAAATGTATACCACAACTGATGAATTACACAGGTTTATAAATACTCCTGAGTTCTAAATGTGAACACTGTTCATTGCATTCAAAAGCCATAACAAGTTACAAACATCACAATATTGTAAGAGACCTTTCCAGATGTTAGTTTCCTTCTTCCAGAGAAGGCATTTTCTGTAGTCTCCCTTACAAGTTCATGAGCAGTAGTAACCAAATATAACCAAATCTCACATCACATTCGTGAAGAGCTTTAATATCAAATTTGGAAGTCAGTCAGTCTGCTCCTGTCTCTCAAATTTTATGTTGTGATGTCCTTACAACTGGGGGAAAATTCACACACATGAAGGGACATATACACATTCCTGAACCAAACCAAATAAACAGTACCTCCAGGGTACTAATCAGCTAAAATGTCTGAGAGTACTTACTTTTCCTTCTCCTCTTTCTTTTTTAAATGATATCAGAAAGTGTGTTAGATATTTCGAGAAGTGTTTGGGGCATTTTATGGATGAGCCAAATCACTGAATTTTTACCAAATGTAATTTTTCAGCAGATTTCCACAAAAATCTAGCACATGTTAAGTTTAACAGCAGCCACTTACCATATGTGAGTTACTCTACTCTCAGAGGGTATACTAGAAGAGAAGTTGAGGCTAGTTAAATATTTACTTGTTTGCAGAATTTTGTCCTTTATTTCTAAGTTCAAAAGCAAAAAGAGTTTTCTGGTAACATACTGGGAGTGAACCATGTTAGAGAACTGAATATGCATTTTTGAACTGCTCTTCTAATGTCTTTGCATTTTACTTGCCTTTAATAATCCATACAGAGTTTGGTATGTTCATAACGTATTCCTTATATTGCAAATAGAACAAGTGGCTCTTTAGCATTTAATTTTTTTTAATGAACTTATAGCATCATATCAAATAGCAGCTAGCCCATGAAAAGACAGAACAAAAACCCCTCAAAAAATCACACTCACAAGAAAGTATCCATACACAAGAATGTATCAGGACTTCAGAGAAGAGTACTTGGGGTACTTATGCAAAGCTCATTCAAGGTGTTTGACCTTTTTGGTGATCTGCTTTAGTCTTCTGAGACAGCCTTGTCTAAATGCAGTTTATCCCTTATTTTTATTTTCTGTTGTATTGCATAACTTGGCAATTTGCTCTGAAAAAAAAAATAAACTCCATATACATTTTCGTTATATATATTTTCATAATTCTAATTGTGACCTTTATTGTAGGTCTAGCCAGTGAGTCATGAAAAAGGACCTCTGCTATGAAAATTTGACAATTAATAGATGGTCCTGACTTTACTAAAGATAAAAGTCAAATTAAAAAAAAAAGCCAGCATCATGAAGAAAAATGTTGACTAATAATTAACAAATTTTCTTTTGTTTTTTTCTCATTTTAACTTTTCTTCAACCGGTACAGAGATAATGCTTCTTCAAGTAAATCTAGAACTTTAGGTTATGAAAATGTCGATGTTTTGACAGTTCAAAACCTTCCCCTCAAACACACAGAAATTTTTTCAATTTGGAAAGACTATCCAATAAGCCTGTTCACAAAGAAATGCAGTTTGTGAGAAGAGCTGTTTTTATATGATAAAAATTAGTTTTCTTAATCAATGTGGGACCAAAACAGTCATATGTGCCAGACTGTCAAACACAAGGGCATATAAAATGCCCTTCATTTACAGAGGAAGACAGTTTCAGAATACCTCACCAAATCTAGCAGGTATCCATATCTTAAACATACGTAATCTGGGATGGAGTGTCTATTACCAATTTCCTGGAAAGAAAGGCTTGTCGCTCAGACCCGTTACTCCCCGTGCAATATTTGTCTCAAATTTCTGGCAACATAAAGCTTTTTAAATACCCACAGCATCACATATTCTAGACACAGGCCTATCCAGTTTCATGCCTTACATATGAGACCCCTAACACATCCATCACACACCTCACTGCTTTATCTCCAAGGCTGGCAGCACAATGCCATGAATTGCTGTCCCAGAATCAGGATGCAGCCACGTGGCTCACGGGGCAGTTGTGTCTGGCACAGGGCTTCCAGTGACAGTAAGACACTGTATTTGGAACAGCCTCCTAACAACACTCTGCACATGCATCGAGCCCTGACAAAAAGCAGACCCTTCCTGGCCTGTTTGTGTCACATAAAGCGGTGCAAGAGAACAGGGAGAAAAGGATGGGATAGGGAAAGGCCACTTACATGAATTGGCATACAGAGCTTTGTGTGTCAGGTCAGAAAAAAAAGGGAGGCCTATATATGGCTCCATCAGCCACATGTAAATGTGCAGGGTAGGTGAGGAATGCTGCAGCTCCCTGCTGCAGATACCTAAGCAGGCAGTGTGAAACACTCCTGCAGCGTTCCACACATTCCATTTTTTCCTCTTCTTACTGTATCCAGCTTTTAAGTGCTGCTAATTTACCATGCTTTCAAGAACAATACACAGATTCTGATTGCAAAACTTAGAAGTTTGTGTTTTTTAAAAAAGATTTAAGAAAAGGTAAGAGGAGGTAAACACATGAATTTCTATAGAGAAGCTAACAAGTTAAATACTGGTTTGACTTTATTGTGGTGGTTCAGGGCACTTCAGAGACCTGACAAGAAAGCAGAGTCACTTTTTTTAATGAATGCATTGAAATTCTGTCACTGCAGTGAGCACAAAAATTGTTTCAAAACCATGACACAGAAGAGGCCAGAACCTTTCAGGAATTCATGTGCTCTTTCTTAACAGATATAACAAAACACAGCAACTGCAAGCAGCCACAAATCCAAGTATACCCTCCTTACAATTTTGCTTATTTCAGGCTTGCAAAAAGTTGACACATAGATGTAACTAAGGTATTTTCAGACATTACTCCCAAACAAGAATTTACATACTCATGCTTTAATCTTGTTGAGGAATTTGCATCTATCTACATGTATGTAAAATAGCTGCATGCAACATCCACATATAATGTAGACTGTCCCAGCATTGCAATGAACTACAAAATTTCAGCAAGTAACACCATAAACTACAGCCCAGTAGGATCAGAAAATACTGTGAAAGGACAAATTAAGGAAAGATGTTATTTCTGCTCCACCTGTTTAAATGTTAATAAAAGCTTGTAGTAGTGATGGTTTCCTCTGTGTTCTGATCAAGCAGTAAAGAAATTGCAAACACACATTCTGGTACACTAAACCTCAGCAGCAGCATTGATTCTGAAAACAGAGGATAATGCAGTCTCTCCCATCAATGTTAAAAATCATAAGTACCTAAAATGTCTGATAAACAGTATACAGCTCACACATGCTCAGACAGTAGGCTGGTTAATATTTTATAGTTTATCTGATAAAGTTAACAAAAGAATTTAAGTCAGAGTGGAGGCATACACTGAATATTTCATCACCTTCTTAATTGCAGAATACAGACAAGACATTTTTTTCCCTTTGGGACAAATAAACGTTAAGTTATTGCTGATGGGAATCAGTTTGGCAATTAGGTTAAATTCAACTGAAACCAACCAGAATTTGAGTGCTGAAAACATCACAGAGCTAAAATGTATTCAGCCAACTCTATTAATTTACATGATGAAGCAGAAATGTTGATAGCAAAGCTTGTATAACTCAGCAAGCTGAGGTTACATTAGTCCACAAGAAAACACTGCTTTGTGCTTTTTTCTGATAGTTAATTTGCAGTTTTCAGAAGCTGCTATTCTTTCACACAGCAGACAATATGATATACCTAAGGCTTTTCATTTCGACTTCTGATTTAAAGGTCTTCAGCTTGTGCTACAGACCTTAGCCTTGAAGCCAAGTGCAAATTAGCTTTAAATCAATGAAGCTGATTAAAGCTTCATTGTGACTGAGCCCTTTAATAGAAGGAGAAGTGGGGGATGGTAAAGACCCACTTGAACATGGCAAAAGAGCTGCCTCTCAACTTGGAACATATGTAAAGCTTTTCAGCTCCACTTAAACCCTTCATGGTTTTGTCAGGGTAAAGGCCATTTACCTGCTGACAGGGTAAAACCAAAGTCCCAATTCAGTGAGAAAGGCCAAGAATCAGAGATGTTGCTAGGCAAGCAGAAAGCAATAAGTTGTTTTCAAAAATAGTGGGTGAAGAAAATATGGCAGAGGCAAGGAGACAGACATCAAAATATCTCTCCACAATGGAACCAGGGAACAAGCTTCCCACCCTGCTGTAGCAGCACTTGGGGGTTTGTTGGGTTTTGTTGGTTTTAATTTTTATTTTATTTTTAATACAGAAGTTCTTATTTAGAGACATAAGCTACAGGCAAGATGCAGTGGTATGAAGGGAACTAGCTTTTTCATGGAGTTCCATTCTCAAATCAAGCCACTTGTCTTCAGGGACTCACTCTCTCTTGGAATGCAGACAACCTGCCAGATTCACCTTTAAAAAAACACTAACAGCACAGAATGAGAGCAGGGGAAGATCCTTACACTGCTTTGAATATCACCGTGGGAATCCGCATTACACAAATGCTGGGATTTCTCTTCTTTCTTTCCTTATCCTTGTATTTACTACAACACAAATATGTGTCACTTAAACAAAAAGACTTGGTTTTACATCCTCCAAGAAGTTGAAATATAGAAATAACATCATACTCCAAGACACTGAAATTCACTTCTCCGAAAGAGTAAGTAACACTCAGTGTATTTCTAAATTATACACAGAACAACAACAGAAATGTCATCTCACTCTCCTGTTTGAAATCTTAGTCTTGAAGATGAATTCCTCCTCTGGTGGCAACTCAGTCACCCCCAGTCCCTCAATATCTTAACTTTCATCTCCAGATAAAATAAAGAGACAATACTGAAATTCCTGAGACTATGAAGTGCTGCTAAGGGGAAATCAGTCTGCAATATATCGAAAAGATTATTATTATTATTATTAATAACACAAGTGGCAGCAATCTTACTTAAAATAAAAAAAAACTTGAATATTAAAGCAGAGGAGTAACAATATAGTCTGGTGTCTGACAAAGATGGTTTGAAAAAATGAAGAATTCATCAGAGAAAAGTGACTCTGGATAGGTTGCTTGGTATGCAAAGTTAACTTCTTAAGTTAGCCCTACTTCACTTACTCCTCCCTGATCTATTATACAATCATTCTGAGCAGATGTCAATTATAGCCCCATACTCTACTAACTTCAAGTTACAATAGATGATAGTGTGTGGTTATAAAATATTAAAAACCTACCACTCACACAGAACTTTTTTTTTGAAAGATACAACAAATCTCACCAGTAATCTTAGACTTCAAGATTAAAAGCTGGAATTCTCTCAGAGCAGAGCTCAACACATGGACAATCTAAGAGTTGCAGTGTCCAATCCTCTGATGTTACTGCCTGTATTTTGTGCACAGAAGTCCTTAAACTAGATTACATCATTGTGCATTTTCATGAGTTACGAAGAATATTTGGGAGCACACAAACTTTTCATTCCACTATCACAACTCACTTATGAACTAGTTATGTTGATTACTCTGCAACTTTGATGGAAGACCATTTCTTGGTGGACTTCAATATGGAAGGTGAACACTCACACTGCCTCACTTCAGGCAAATGCAGAGAGCCTATGAGGACTAGCTTCCATCACTCAAGTCGAGGCAGTGTATTGGTCTGAGACTCCACAGACAAATTATCAAGTTGACTATGTACAAGGCAAAGATTTAAATCTGTACAAAGCCATACCACAATAGAATATCTCCTGAGAATCACAGAATCATACAATGACTTGGATTGGAAGGAACCTTAACAACTGTCTAGTTCCAACCTCCCTACTGTGGACAGTGACACCTTTCACCAGAGCAGGTTTTTCAGAGCCTCATCCACTCCAACCTGGCCTTCAACACTTCCAGGGATGGGGCATCCACAGCTTCTATGGGCAACATGTTCCAGTGTTTCACCACCCTCAGAGCAAAAAATTTCTTCCTAATATCTAATCTAAACCTACTCTCTTACAATTTAAAACCATTCCCCCTTGTCCTGTCACTACACACTCTTGTAAAAAGTCTCCATCTTTCTTCTAGGCTCCTTTCAGGTACTGGAAGGCCATAATTAAGTCACCCCCAAGTCTCGTCTCTTCCAGGCTGAACAAGCCCAATTCTCTCAGCCTTTCCTAATAGGAGAGGTGCTCCATCCCTCTAATCATCTTGGTGATCTTCCCCTGGACTCACTCCAACAGGTCCATGTCCTTCCTGTGCCAAGGACCCCAGAGCTGGATGAAGTGTTCCAGGTGGGGTCTGACTAGAGCAGAGGGGCAGAATCACCTCCCTCAACCTCCTGGACACACTGTTGGGATGCAGCCCAGGATGCAATTGGCTTTCTGGGCTGGAAGTGCACATTGCCAGCTCATGTTCAGCCTCTCATCCAGCAGCACCCACAATCCATCCTTCCTGGATTTTAGTAATAAGAGATCTACACTGCATTGGAAGAAACAAATATTTGATCTTCTCTACACAGGGCTTTTCTTTGGCCGATCTACACATCATCCAGAATGAGAAGCAACTTTTCATCATGGAACTGGCCAAAATAAAATATATTTCAAATTACAGCAATGCAATTCTGACTGAATGAACAGAGCTACAGACAACAGCAATGACAGTAGTCACTCACCTCATACAGAAAGGTCTAAAAAGGGACCTGGTGCAGAAGCACTTACTCTATAGATTTATAATTTTAAGCTCTGGTCAGAGCATTGCCAATTCACTTTCAGAGGCTTATGTGTTTTGATTGTTTTCTTTTTATTATCTACTATAAAACATCAAGATCTAAAGCAAGGGGTGTGTTTGCTGCACCAACATGAATGCTTGTTATCTCATTTCTTTATTTTGTGAGTGGACAACACAAATATTGCACATTTCACAATACCATAGATTTGGCCAGATCAGCAGTAAAATCTTACTGTAAGTGAAAAGAAATCCTCTTCAGTGGTAGACATTTCCCCTTTGACAATTTCACATTTTGTACTTTTTTTTTAATAACATCAGCTGGTGGTCTGTGGGCTAACATTTCTCACACTCTTTAGAAGCTTTTTACATGGAATTTATCACCTCAAACTTTCCTAATTGGAATTCATTTTGTCTGCTACTGATGGAATATGTTTTTTTATTTCAAAAAAAGGAGTAACAGCATTAGAATTTGGGGGAAATGAGCTACGTTTTTGTGCATATTAGAAGATGGGAGATTATGAGGGATTAATATTTTCTATAGCATTAACTAACTGGCAGAATGTAGAGACATTATGTGTAGTCACTATTCATGGCTCTCTGAAAATGCATAAATCTGGAAACACATGAAGAAACAGAAGTTTACCGTAGAACAGAACTGACATTTACCTACCAAAATTGCAATAGACATCTCCTAAAGCCTCCAGGACTATTGCACAAAAGTGACTACCCCATTTAATACTGATATCAGTAGGTTAGATGCCATAAATCGACCGTTTGCTCTCAGCACTTCCTGTAATAGGAAACAGACAAATTTATAGGAGTCAGTTTCCAGGTCAGTCTGTAGCCGGCCTTGGCATGGGATTCAGAGATCTCATTTCACTTCTTGTTGCACTCCACACAAGTCTCAAAATTCAGCACTATTGTTCATCTATTTCCAGTCTTGGAACAGCCTCCACCATGAGACAGTGGAACAGACAAAGAGAGTGATACAACCACAGTGCTCCAGGCACAGTCCCTGCTAAGACAAACCTGTTACACCACTCAGGGGCTCAGATCCAGCAACTTCTGATCCCTCTGTGCTGGGAGGTGTGGCGTATTGCAGAGTATGGCTTTTAATGGTTACATCAGAGCTGCTACAGACAAGACTTGTGGACCATTGGTTCAAGGCATCTTAACACTAGATGCCCTAAATTAAAATAAATATCAAGTGCCTATAATGAAAGGAGTCCCAGGTAATTACAGAAATACATTAAACACCAAGAAAGGTCAAACATTATTATATGGGACCTAACACTCCACAACACAGGCAGAAAAATGGAGTTTTAGGGTGCCTTCAATAAATTCAGCTAAACACTCTATATTGTTTTCATTCACTAATTAGAGAGTACAGATCTATTTCTCACTATTTTGACAGAACACAAGATATAAGAGAAATAGCTGATTGTGATTTCCATCATCACAAACCCAACCTCAGTTTTCTGTGATTCCAGATAGGATTTGTCTGCAATAGTACTTTTTTAGGGGAAATGTTTCCCTACATTATGAAAACATCTTAAAGGTCAATTTGATAAAACCCACCTATTGCAAGACAAGCATGACACTGAAAGCTCCTCTTCCTTCTCCCAGTTTATAGTTTATCACCCAGATTATTAAGCACATTAAAATCATTTTGCATTGCACAAAATTGCTCTAAAACCAAAATCACCTTAAATATACATCACCTGGTTTTCAAAGCATAACAAGCTCCCCTCTTTGGCTACACAACTTTCCAAAATTAATAGCTCTGAAATAAAGACAAATGAAAAGAAGGACATAAAAGATGGCTTAGCTAGTATAATAGTATCACCTACTTAATATCCACAGAGCTGACAGGAAGGTGTAAGACAATAAGGAAGGACAATAGTGTTTTCCAGTTCATTTGTAATCCTCAACTGGTGAAAAATAAGTTGGGATTCCCATCTCCAGGAACACATTTACACTTTTCCTAAGACTGCAGAAGTGCAAATTCAGAACTCTGACATGAAATTTAGAGATGGAGCCAAAACATGGGCCTGCGCTTGCTGCACCTTTTTTTCCCCACTTTTTTTTGCTTACTTTGTTAGTAGTGAGCATGAAGAGAAAAGAAGAATCTAAGCACATCAAGTACAATCACCTTTACTTAAAAGTTTTATTTTAAAAACCTGGACAAGATAAGATTTTGGCTTATAGTGTTATCTCAGGCAAATGCTACAGTATTCAAGCTCACATTACTATTGTTTAGGCAATCCTGGAAAATACAGCCCAAGCAATACTCTCACTACAAAACCAATACAAGAAACTGAAGGTAGTTGATGTGCTAAAAACAGGTAAATAGATATAAATCTAACCTGAACAGAAGTGGATTTGTCTTTTTTTGCATACAATGCATGCAGCGTAAGTTATTTCTCAGGAACGGCTTCGTCTTGCTTTGAAAAGCACAAAATAACAATTCTAAAGATTTTTTTTTTAAAAATTAACCAGATTAACTGGGGATATCATATTTGAAGACAATAAAGGAAACAAAAGGAGAATGATCTTTCAGTTGATAATAAAATTCACCTTCCTCTCCGCAAGATGTGAAAAGAAGGAGAAACTCTGAAGAGTTCAGAGTGAGTATTACTACAGAGAAACCAAGAAACATGCAACAGGCCATCTATTTGAAATTTGTTTTTCACACAGTTAGTACAATAACAACTGTTCCTGCAAGAGAGGTCAATCTACCCACGCATTAATCCCCAATCAAGCAGCACTCTGAGAATCAAAATGTGATTGCAAATCTCTTGCATGCCAAGATGAAGGAGTTTCTCATTTCAATCTATTACTACCAGCATTTTACATTCATTATGGTCAGGGGATGAAGTGAGTACTTGGTACTTGCTGGTTCTGAAAGCCAGCACTTTCCTGATTACATTACTAGAGAATTAACATACAGAACCTGTATTGAAGTGGTACAAATGGGCTTATTTATAGTCACTTTCATAGCTAAAGCTTTCATAGCAGTTTTACATTCCAGCTGAGAAGGTTAAAAGGTTAAGAGGTTAAAAAATAGCTGTATAACCTATCCATTGCTGCAAAGAAAAGTCTAAAAGATCCAACCTTTCAGCATTACAATGACAGGAAGGCTATCTTTGCTTTTGTAAGCATTTCTTTAAAACACACTCAATGGGCTACCAACCCCTGGCTTTGAGGGTGGGGTTTCTTGTTTTGTTTTCTTTTTTTTAAAGCTGTCATTCGGCAGCTCAAAATAAAACTTACAAAAACTTTATATAATCTCCAGATCTACAGCAGGCTAGCACGTGTCCTAACTCTTCACACTAGAAATTGCCAAAATGAAAAGTTACAATGATGCTTATGAGGTCGTTACAATCTGCAAACCTTGGAGAAGATTCACTGAACACATTTTAAAAGAAAAGAGGATCTTACATACAGTAACAAGTGGGATAAACAGTCTTAAGAAAGCTTAAGACCTTAATACCCTTCTTGCAGAACTTTTCTCGCCGTTTACAGCATAAATGTACCCCAAACACTCCAATCAGGAACCAAAATAGTGAATATTTCCATAGTGCAGTTATGTATTAACTCACCTGTATTCAGAGCTTTGATGTCCAATAAATGTATCAAGAAATGAAAAGTGAGGGAAAAGACAGTGACATTTTACAAATGAAGCAGTGTCATGTATATTATTAGCTGTTGTTAGCTGCATGAGAGATTGGTTAAAACAACTGTTCTTTGAGAATGTAAGTTATAAGCAGTACATTACACAATGATGATATAAAATAGCTTGAGCCATGTACCTCTTTTTAAAAGTTTGTCTCTTCTTTCCACTACACTCATGTTACTTCAAAGAAAATCCTTTTTTAAAAAAAAGCTTAAGCAGGGCACTGCATTAACAGAGATCTATTATTTTCAAAGTATTTCCAGTTCACTTACATATGGTCAGCTTGCATGGTGGGCAGAGCAAACTTCAGAGGCTTCTAGGTGTAAGAAACAAGGAATGGCTGTCAGAGCTATATGTTCTGAGGCTAAGCAGCTGAGCTGACTTCATTTATTGCTCATCAGGATCAACCAAAACAATTCACTCATTAAAAAAAGAAAACAGATCCAACTTGTGCAATACTACATCACACGTGCCTTGCTGTGAGCAATCAAACTCTACATGCACTTCAATATTATGCACCACTTCTGCTGCTAAAACAACAGGAATATAGCTGGATTACCATGCTTGCTTTACCTGTAGAGCTGAATCTTTACTCCTGCAGAGTCAAGGCATTCCTTAAAACACACTTAATATAATCTTATGATAATGAGAATCAGAAGAGAAAGTAATTTCCTTTGCCCAGAAGTTAACCAACCCCAAAGGATGAACAACAGACATACCAGTTAAATCTACCTAATAATATAAGAATTTTCTGGACAACAATATGGTGGGTAGTAATCCAGTAACAATTACTCTAATACCAAGTTTCAGCCATCACCTGCACTAAAATGCATCATCACTGTTTTTCAATCAATCAATAGTGGTATTGGAAGACAAATACACACCTCCTTGCTAAACAACATACACAGGGAATCAGCAGATTCATTAGACTGAATACAGAGATGAACCACAACAAAATGGTGTCTCACATCCCAATCCTAATTCCATACGTGGCAGGTTTTTATCAATGGGAGGTTTCACTGAGATTCACTCAGTGCTCTCTGCTGCTTTGCACTTGTTTCTTTCACTTTGTTTCTACCCATCAGTCTTACTACATTTCCTGCAGTCTCAAAGTCTTCAAAGCAATTAATGAAATCAACAAATACAAATGCATATTGTGTTAATTGTAATTAACAATCAAGGGAACAACTTATTCCTATTTCCACAGAAGCAGACAAGTCAGGTGATCATTTAGGAGCCATATTCTACAGCTATAAAATATTTTGTGGGTTCTGATAACAGGTTAGACAAGAGTTTGTCAAGAAAGCCATCACTACAGGTGATCTTGTCAGAGAATAAGGAGATGGACTGTATAGCCTACTGAGGTCCCCTTCTAGGTTTCTGTTTTCTGTCTTCTTGAAAATTCAAACAGGCTCCCCAGGGAAGCGGTCACAGCACTAAACATGTCTGAATTCAAGAAATGTTTGGACAATGATCTCAGACACATGGCGTGACTCTTGGGGTGTCCAGCTCAGGGTCAGCAGTTGGACCCTATGATTCTGATGGGTCCCTTCCAACTCAGTATATTCTGTAATTCTATTATTCTGAAAACCTTAACTGAGGATTTCCACAATGAAGATTTCTCCCAGAGTGAAGAGTCCAAGGCCTACAGATATTTTTGACTGGTGGAAGCCCCTTCCCCATTCACATGGATGAACCTGAGACAAAGTTTGCAGCAGGCAATGTATCTCAAAAAAATTAGGTCTTGTTTGGTTTTAGCTGACGACATTGCCTTGGTACTTAGGCAAGAATATACTCCTCCCTTACTGTCAGTGGGCAAAGTTACCCATCATGCACATAATCTAACCACAGCCTTGTCAGTCTCACATTGCTGCCATATCAACCTTATAAAGGAGAAATTCAGCAAAATACCCAAGGGATTTACAGCTACTTTGATGTTACTGAAAGTCAGTGTGAACAGTAACAAAAGAAGCTTTTTGGGGAAAGGTTCTAATCAACGAAAGAAGCATCTAGTTGTCAAGTAGTGTTATATGGCATCAATATTTTTTCAGGACTGTGGCGTACTAAAAGCATAGCAATAGAGAAATAGCAATCTTCTCAAAATAGAAGTGTCTTGCAGCATCCATGGAATCACTCAGTCCTAAGAGTTGTCAAATCAGAGCATTTTATCAATAAAGAGTTTGCCGAGAAGAGCTTGCACTCAGTGAGCGACCAAGGAAGCAAGTTAAACAGAAACCAAGATAGGAAAATACATATTTGAGAGGCATTCTGACCACTTGGAATTCACTCCTGAGTATTAGTAAAAGTTTTAGGACAACAACATACCTGGGTATTAATGAAACTGATTCCTCAGATCCTGAATGTTCCTTATTCTGAGGACACAGGAAATGGTCATTAACATCCAAGACATCTGGAGGCTCATTAAACAACAAGATGCAAAGGATTGGAGGATGGGAAAAATAAGCATTTATTTCAGTAACAGTCACTTTAAAAAAAAATCACCATCGTTTATAATGTAGAACTCCCTCCAAAATTAGCTTACACACTGATATAAATTGGTTTTCTTTGTGGTCTAAAATTGACTTGCAGTTCACTACTTAGTCAGAAAATAGCTACTGAAAAGCCCTGGCCTCAGAGCTTTTGGACTGTGGACTCCTTTCATCGTGTAAACAAATGCTTCAGATTTAAAGCTTTCCCATAATTGTTATGCTAACCTTGGAGCGAAACCTCTCCATTTGCATTTGAAGGAGCTAAATATTAGGCAGGAAAGAAAGTGGTCTTTTTAAAAGCATGAGAAAATGTTCCTTCTTTTTGGTCCTCAACCATCTGGGCAGGCCTTGCTCCCCTCTCTCTCTCTGGCAAAGGCAGAGAGAAGGAAAAGGGGCACGGATGGTGGTAATCTTGCTGAAAGAGAATTAAGAAATTCCTTCAAAACATGAATGAAAGAGACTTCCTATAGGGGAGGGGAGTCTGTGTTCCAAGGAGATGTGAGAAGTTGTAGGCAGGGGGGAGGGAACAGGGACACAAATACAGCAGTAAGCTAGTGAGTGATATAAGAAGCACCTATGTTTTATTGTGGTTTTCTCTCAACATGTTCTGGAACCTAAAGCCAGATTTCTTTATAGACCCTTCATGTGAACCCTGTGGCTAATGGGATGTTAATGATTCCTCTTTCATCCTTCTGAAGCTAAGAGGAGTATTTGACTGCATGTGCATATACCCGAATACTTTTATGTGCATATGTATACAGGTGAGAGCATAATTATGTTAAAAAAGAAAAAAAAGAAAAAAAAGGGGAAAAAAAAAAGAGCAGCCACAGGTTTCAGTCCCAGTTTTGTGATATGGGAATTTCAGCAAGTGCAAAAAAAGGATAACATTTGCACAGAAAACCCACAGGTCTAAGATTTCTAGTAATAAGGTTATATGGTTTAAATAAAAATTTTCCTAACAAGAATCAGTCTCCTTTTCAAACAGCAACCAGGAGAACAAGTGGAGGTGCCTGTCTGCTTCCTG